>LOJH01055320.1:0-11887 GCA_001685095.1 Ellobius talpinus | reverse complement strand
CTAGTTCCAGGACAGGCTCCAAAGCTACAGAGGAACCCTGTCTCAAAAAACAAACAAACAAAACAAAACAAAAAAAGATAAACAGTAACTAATAAAAAGTTAGGACAATGGCAATACTGAAATAAAGTTAATAAATATATAAGTTGCTAACTTATAGAATTTTCCATTTAGTGTTTTCTGAGTGGACCTAACTACAGGTAACTGAACTATAAAATAGAATCGTGTTTCCCTCCCACTTCTGATGAACACTGTCACAGCTTACGGTGCAAGCGTCTTCTGGACACAGATCCACTGTGCTAACTGCCACAAGTGTTTTAGAGCATGTGGCTTTTGTGTGTCATCCCATCTGATGCCAGGACACTGCACTCACCTGGACAGAGGAGAGCTTCAGCCTCAGAATCCAGAAATGTTCCTGTGTAATACATTTTCATGAGACTTAGGGGGTTGTACTGTACACAAAAAAAAATAAGGTTTTTGAAGATCTTCTTAAAAATTCCATAAAGAAAGTTCTACAGATAGTGTGGAACATTGATCCCCAAATGGCAACATGTACGCCTTACTCTATGAGTCACATGGTGGCACTCCAGCACACGCTAGACCTAGGCAGTTATGCAATCCCTGACTGCAGAGCTCATTCACTGCACATGTTAGGATCCTCCATAACCCAGAGACCCATCTGACCTGGGCCAGATGAACTGGCCCAGGAATTGTACAGGATACTTCTGGACCAAGGGAGGTGCTTGGGACAGGAGCTAGGTATTTTTACTCACAGGTGGTGAGACTTGCCCTTAAAAGAGGAGCCAAAAGAGCTCATTTGCTCAAAAATAAGGCTTGAAGGTTTTAGGTCCTAGCTGTCAGAGAAGAAGACTGCTTTAGGCGCTGCCCTGGACCACCCAGAATGAGCTGAAGAAACGACAGGCGCAGCAGCTGCCCACTGTGAACTTGGCCTTTGCCACTGGGAAGATCTGGCATGCAGGCCTGACTCCAGTAGTTCAGTCGGCCTCTGCCCCGCAGAGCCAGTTGCCTGGGAGGTGGACGCACAGAGGAAGCTGCCACTCAGCTGGCCTGCTCTTCCCAGAGACCCTTCTATCTTGACTAAGATTCTTATAGATTGGTTAGGTTTTTTTTTCTTTTCTTGTTTGGTGTTTCAAGACAGGGTTTCTCTGTGGAGCCCTGGCTGTTCTGGAACTCACTCTATAGACCAGGCTGCCCACAAACTCAGAGGTCTACCTGCTTCTGCTTCCCAAGTGCTGTGTTAAAGGCATGCAACACCACCACTGGATCTTCTTTTTTGTTGGTAAAGAATTAAGAGGGGTGAAGCTGTGACTCAGTGCTGCAACACCTGAATGTTGGGGGCCTTGGGTTTGATCTCTTGCACCATCAAACTAGAAATTGTGGGCACAGTTATTGTTCCACTGGCCTCCCCTAGCCCTGTGTCCAGAAGACCTAAGTATAGGGCTTAGACACCCGCCCCAAGAAAGGAGGCAGGTCTGACAGGCAGTGTCTGGGAGGTTGAAAGGGATGCGGGGAGAAATGCATCTTTTTGCAGACCCATGTGGGGCTCTTTATGTAAATGGTTTCAGTGCCTAACGGGAAGAAGAAAAATGAGGCTTTGATGTGAGTGTCGGCATCTTTGTCAGAACGTAGTGTCACTCAGGCTTCAGGGTGGCCTGCTTCTGTTAAGGAGCTGTCAGCTGCTCTCAGGCCACAGGCTCAGGGGCCTCTCTCTGGGTAGGGGTGGTCCAGAGCTGTCTACAGAACAGTGGTTTGAGTGTAGGAGCTGTGTTGGGAATGTCTGCCCAGCCTGGCCCCACAATGGGCCTGAATTCCCTAAGCACCAGAGCTGTGGGCCACCCCAGTAAAATCAAAATGCCAGGAAGAAAAGGGAAGTGGAGACAGGTGAGGGCCATCATGGCTGGCTGGATAACACAGCATGGCATACAGTGGGACAGATTTTCTTCCCATAGCAGGTCCAGATCCAGGTACAGGGAAGGATCCGGCTGTTCCCACAGGCCTGCATAATCCAGGATGCTGTGTCTTGTGGAGGGGATCTCAGGTCCCAAGGAATCTTCTGAATCAACATAGAATGACAGAGAGCCCAGACCACCAAAGGCTAAAACTGGCTCTTGGTCTAAGAGGATGTATGATGCGTACATGGTAACTATGGTAACGTTCTATTAACCAGAATTTGGTTGCACCAGCTCCTGTCCCCATTCATTCTAGAAAACAGAACTGCTGGTCTTTTTAGAAACCTTGCTGGAAAAATTATGAAAAAAAAAATAGTAGGCACCTCCAAACTCTTTGATGAGAAGACATTGATGTCAGCTTTTTGTGTCACAAAATGGGATTGTGTTGAGCACCTGCTTCTGTGCCTCTTTCATTGTATGTTGGACCCCAAGCATTTGTCTATAACAAGAAAAGCTCTTTGAGCCCTGTGGTAGTGACGCATGCCTTTAATGCCAGCACTCAGGAGGCAGAAGCAGGTGGTTCTCTGGGTTTGAGGCCAGCCTGGTCTACAAGAGCTAGTTCCAGGACTACTAGGATTATTACACAGAGAAACCCTGTCTCGAAAAGGAAGAAGAGAGAAAAGAAAAGCTCTTTGGAAGCAGTGATACTGTGGGCTGGGATTCAGAGGCCCTGCTGCTGTGGAGCTGTGCTGTGTGATCTTGCAGGAGTCAGTTGATTGATTTCTCTGAATCTTGGTTCTTGCCCCTGTGCAGGGAGAGAGACTGTCGCACATTTCTCAGGCTCTGCTTAGGGGATACAGTTATGTTGCCTGTCTCCGAGACCTGATTGTTACAGCTTTACCCTCGCAGATGAAAGAAAGCCTGGTGATGCTTGTGGCAGAGCAGGCACTGAACGATACTTACTGGGCATATAGTCAGTCAATGGGGTACCAAAGCTGGTGCTGCCTCCAGCAACCATGTTCCCACCTCTTGGCCAAGGACTTTGCATCTCTGAACCCTAGCCCCAACCCAACCTCGGAGCCTGGTGGCTATTTGCCAGTTGCCTTGGTGGAAGCATGTGCTTTGCAGCCAGTAACTGCTTGGTGAAGGGAGTATGCGTTGTCAGGGTGATGGGCTGGGGCCTGGGCACAGCTGGCCACAGGGCTGGGTAAGCATTAACTCTTGGTCCTGCTACAGTGCTCAGCAGGACTCCAGGGACCCGAGGACAGTTCCCAGCTGTGTCCATGACCCCCTCCCCACCAAGTTGGCTGCCCAGGGCCCATATTCAGAAATACCCTGTTCGTGGTACAGCTCTGCCATCACTAATGTGATCTCGCTGTTTTCAGCAAGGGCTTCACACGTTGCAAAGCTTCCCTGATGCTTGACAGCAGAATTCCATGAAGTTTCCCACACCTCTGTCTGCCTGGTGACCTGTGCAGAGGAGAACTTATTTTTTCTGTGGAGGTCAGGTGCTTACCAGGGTCACATGGGTTAAAGGTTCTGTTGGCCATTTCAGAACTCTTGGCCGCACATTCTGAAATATGGGATAATAGGGTCAAGCCTTGGGCTATAGACAAAAGAAAAGGAGGCATATACAGTGGGGACATTGTTTCTTAGTCTTCTTGGGCTAGGTGGGTAGTGCCAGAAATCCTGGTACCCATCCATGAGGGAGGTAGAAGGACAGGGCCAGGCCACCTAGTTTTCAGAAGGCTGGATGATGGTGCTGAGAAGTTTGTGGGGCAGCTGAGCATGTGCCAGAGGGACTTAGAGCACACATAGGGCAGGACCCTGATAGGCAGCTCAGCAGGAAGTGGTCTAAAGGAAGCAGGTAGGAAGCTCTTAAGTCTGCACAGGAGCCAGTGGCTGTGTGCTGTGGTTTCCCCAGAGTCTGGAGCAGAGCTCCTTCCTTTTCTACTGGGCCACCCCAGAGTTGAGGCCCTAAGCCTCAAAGTGGAAGTGAACAGCTGGCTATCACTCCAAAAGGAGGAGACAAAACAGGGTTCTGCTTTTTAAATATTCCAATCAACTTTCAGGGGCTAGTTCTGGCCAGTGTGACCTTGCTTCGTCTCACTTGTGTCCTCAACATGGTGCACCAAGAGACTATTGTTGAGAGGTGTGGCTGTTGAGGCCTGAGGGACATAGGAACCCACTTAGGGCATTCAGAAAGCTCGCACTTGGTGGGGCACAGGATATGAGTATGTGGGGGATTAGGAGAGGCTTATGCAATGCACAAAAGGAAAGAATTGATTCCAGCTAACGGAGCTGGGGAAGGTTGAGACCTGGTGCCTACTGAAGTACAGGGCATCTGCAGTCCAGGAGGTCTTAGGGCTGGAGGTACAGCACACTAAGTGGGGGGTAAGGGTGGGGGAGCACTGAAGGCTTTATAGTAATAAAGCGCCATGAACAGAGGCTAGAGACCAGGAGAGCCCTCTGGGTTGTAGGCATAGAATCTGTGTGGCTGGGCATGTGGCATGCTCTGTATTGTGGAGTGAGGTTGAAGTAACCTTGGCAGGGGAACCCAGGTAAATGGTTGTGGGAGAGAATTTATGGAGTGCAGGATGCCAGGGATATACTAGATGCTAATCAGAAGATCCAGAGAATAAGAAGAGAGATGGCACCAGTGGATTTTGTCCTCAGAAAGGGGCCTTGGTTCTGGAAAGAAATCAGTCACTCAGAGATGCCAAAGGAGGGAAGAGGGAAAACAGAATTAGGGCAGATATGGGGCAAGGCTAGGGGCTCAGCCAGCCCACCAGGCGCCAGCTGTGGGATCTGCCTTGGGAACAAGCTAACATAGCCTGTGATGGAAGGATGAAGGAGTTGGTATCAGGACAGCTTGTGGACTGGCCTGAGTGAGGCCTGCAGATAAGGTCTGGGGTCCAGGATTCTTATCCACTAGCCAGGAGGGAACAGCCTATCTCCCAAAGAGCTTTGGGGCAGCTAGGCCTCAAGGACAAAGGCAGGCGGGGGCAGGGGATGGAGCCTGTAGCTGTGAGCTTAATGGCCCCGGAAAGGAAAAAAAAACATAAAGCTGCAGAATTACGGGGAGACATAAACAGAGCTGTCAGGCATTAGCTGCAGGGAGACGGCTGAGCAGGGTAGAGCTGCGATCCTTGCGTGTGCATAAAAAGACAGAAGTTATCAAAGGAACCAGATTAAGGAGCTGTTGTCTCTGCCATACTCAGGCTCCCTGGCAGATTCCATTCTCATGCCTCAGCCTGCTGGCTCTGGTCACATGCTGACCCAGGGGCTGGATCTTAAGGATTGGCCAGGGCAGGGGGTAGAGCTGCCAGTGATACTGGATGTCTGTGTGGACAGGGCAGAGCGTGGAAGCCAGGTCTAAGGAGGGAGGTGGCACTAACCCTAGCACTTTATGGCATTCACACTCCCTGCCACCCTCATTTTTGCTGTTGCTGCTGATGACGTTAGCTAAACACTAATGAGCTTAAATTTCATCTTAAAGCATCCCCATAGTCCTCGGCAGATGACAAACAGCCTGCTCTCCTGAGCTGCAGAGATGCCAGCCTATGTGCAGGCGTGTGCCTCTGCCTGTGCAGATATGCTGTCCCCTCCCTGGACAGGGTTCTGAAGAGGACAGGTTACTTTGGAGTACCTAACATGTAGACAGGAGCTTGGCCTGAGGTTTTAGAGCCCCACTTGAGTTCCCCAGCCCAGGCACCAAGATGAGGGCCTGGGAATTATCTGCCATGTTCTTAAAAACTCTAGGGAATCATTTTTTTTTTACAGGCCTAGAAAAGTAGCAGCGTCTTTTCTCGAGGGTGGACTTCATCCATCTACCTATCCACTCATTCATTTGACAAACATACAGCCCTCCACAGCCTGATCCTTCCTGCCCCAATTCACACACGTCCATCAAAGGCCTGAGCTGTGCTTTTGAGTTTCTTAGGATAGCAAGTGGGCGTCTCTAAATGCAGTCGTGTGGGAGAAGATCTTTTGTTGGTGGAGGTTCCTGAAGGTTGTGAGGGGAAAATGGACAAGGAGCCCTGGAAGCTGTGTGGACCAGGAGCCAATCTAGTATGTAAGGAAGACAGGCATATCTGAACAGGAGGGTACCAAAACATACACAGATCCCCGATAGAGGATATGTGGCATTCTCAGTGCTCCCGTTTACCTTTGCATAGGTCCATAGCCATCACTCGGGGATGCCCTTCCTTCGCTGCAGAGCTGGGGCTGACACACACAGCACCTGCCTCCCATCACCCTGTACTAGGAGTGGTTCTCCCTCCCATTGATTCCCAGTGAGACAAGAAGGACATTTAAGGAGGGTGACCACCACCAGGCAGGCCTCAGGTATCACCCTCTTTAGCAGAGCTGGTGAGCTGGACATAAGGTTTGGTAGGCTTTGAGTCCCATGCTGTGGGACCCCTTTGTCCTCTGGGCTTCAGACATGCACTAGGTTACCTGTAAGAATTGGTCCTCCCTGGTTCTGGCCCAACAAGAGTTGTCAGACTTGAGTTGAGGACATTCATTGGCAGGTTAGTAGTCTGACCCCATCACTGCTCTCTAGGAGATACTCTAGCCTCATCTTAACAGACCCTCCATTATTCACCCCTCACTATAGCCACAATGAATCATAGCGTACATATATCTGGTAGTGTCACCTGCTCTTGTCTGTGCTCTGCAGCTCACTGTCACGTAACACATTTGTGATCTGGGTTCTACCTGTCTCATTTCCAAATCCAACTTAAGAACCCACATTTACAGACCTTGACTCCGCCTCAGCAGCCTTTTCCTTTCTCAGTAATTCCTGCTGCTCCCTCAGGACTTCCTCTGGGTTATCCCTCTGATCCTGTGTCCCTCCCAGGTGTGAGTCCAGCCTTTGTCTTCTACAAGGGTGTTGATCTTTTGCTGTCTCTGTGTGGCATAGACACTTGGGAGTTGCTCAGATGGAAGGGTAGTTGGCAGGTTGGTAGATGGGCAGGTGGGATTATAGATGGATGAGTGGGGAATAAATGAATGAATGGTTGGGGGTCAGAGTGGATGGAGGGGCTTTATTGTCTATTGGAAAGCTCAGCAGTCCCAGGAAGTGAGCTTCAGAGCCTTGAGCAAGTCTGTCTTCAGTGAGACTTGATTTCTCTGTGTGCAAAACCATCTGCTCAGCTCCCATAGCTGGCATGAAGGTGGCCAAGATGACAGTGGGTCAGGTGTACCAGACAGTAACCACAAAGGAAACATGTTAGCTTGAATGGAGCCCCTGCAGCCCTAAAAGGACCTTCTTTTCTGAAGGTCTTGCCTAGTGCCCCTGTGCTGAGTAGAGAGTTGAGGCCAGGCTTCAATTTAAACCTAAGTCTTGATGCTCTGCTCCCAAGACATCCTTTGGCCTCTCAGGATTTAATTGTATTCTCTATAAGGTAGGGTTCTTGTGTTCCTTATGGTTTCTCTGGAGATAAAAACATTGTGACTTATGCCCCAACTACATTTAGTCTTCTGCCCTGAATTATATAATGCTGTTAGATCTTTCATCGAATACACAAATGCCCTAAGCCTTTTTCTATGCCTTGTTTGCAAAGTGTAGACAAAATTGTGACTGATGCTTAGAGCAGAAGTCACGGCCTGGAGGGTCAGTGAGTTGGTCATAGTGTGATGATAACAAGGTATTTCTGTTTCTTAGTGGGGTCTCTCAACACTGGGAGAGGATGTTTAACTGCTGTCCCTACTTAAAGGATGAGGAGTCACAGGCCCAGAAGGGGGTAACTCACCTGAGGTCACAGAGCCAGTCAGCCCCAGGGTCTTAGGTACTTGGTGTTTCTTTCCAAAGACTCCTATGGGGACACTCTGGAAAAAGCTAGCTCTAGACCACAGTAAAGCACAGCAAGCTATCCAAAACCTTCCACAGGCCTGGGGCTACAGGGCCTTCAGACAGTCTGTCAGGTCAGTTCCACCCAAAGTTGCCACATGTGACAGGACCCTGCTCATACCACTGCCACAAGGCCTATGTGCCCAAACGGTGTGTCTGGCCAACCTGGCCAACCTAACAGTAACCAGCTGGTGGGAGGATGGAAGTCAGACTTGGGTGACGCCCAGGAGTTTCTGTCTTCCTGGCCACACCTTTGCAGGCAGCAAAGACCAGTTGGGATTTCTAGCCTTTTGCCTCTGCTATAAAAAGTATGTCAATATTTACCTTTCAAAAGGACGGATAGGTCCCAGGTCTACTCGAGGCTGCTCTGACATCTCTGTCCATATGATGTCTTTTAATCTCTACTTGCACAGAGCCCCACACAGCTCAGTTAGGGGTAGGATTTGATCCCTTATCTCCAGCGGTCCTCAGTTCCTAGCCTTTGGGTTCACAAGTTCTGGATGGCATCTGGCTGTACATTTTCCATGCTGTTTTGTTGGAAAGATTACAGGATAGCGTATTGCCGGTCCACACAGAGGGCTGCACAAAAACTAAGAGTGCCTTTGAACACCAGCCCGGGGGCAGCTGCCCACCCGTGAAGATCTCTCTAGACAGTGCTCAGACCCAACTCTATACCCTATGGGGGCCTTAGTATGCTTCGTAACAAAGACAGTACAGGATATAGGAAGTTGTAACCTCTAGGCAGCCTGTCTCCATCCAGTCGTGCTGAGGTGGATGCAGGTGGCCAGCGGCCTGAAGGATGCAGCTTTACTCATAGAATCAGTTCTGCTTTCCTTCTCATTTTACTCCCCTTGTTGTTCCCTTGGGTGGACACTTACTTAGGGGACTCCAGTGCTGTCTGCTGCAGGTGACTGACCGACTTTGCACAGATTACTTTAGGCTGGGACAATGGCCACATGGAGTTTTTATTTGGATCCATATTGCCGGAAGGTACTTCATCGAGGTAGAACCAGTTAACCTCTCCACCCCATCTAGACCAGGGCTCCCCTTTTCCATGTGTCACCAGCCAGGCAGAGGCAGCACCAGGCCTGTATCTCCGCCATGCTCAGAAAACCAAGTGAGTGGTGTCTTGATGAGCACCCACAGAGCTGGTCCTATCTATGAAGGGAAGGGCAGGCCTGATTGGAAAGAGCCCAAATCCAGCAAACCCCCACCCCACAATGGGTATAGTCTTATAACCCTGCCAGTTGGGTGCCTAGAACATTTTACAACTCAAGAGCATGAAACACATGGAGTGGTTAAGTAAAGTGCCCAAGGTTACCCAGATATGTGTGCAGGAGCTGAGATTTGAACCCTCAGCTGCTCACCGTCAGGGCTCCATCATGGAGGATACGGAGAAATTGCATCTTTCACTCAACTCCAAGTCCCATGAGCTTTCCAAGTACCCTGGCTTCATTAACCTTTGGAGCCCCTCGGGAGAGGATCCAATCTGCCATTCTCTACCAATTATGAAGAGTTCTCCCACAAGTTTCTAAAGTGAGGCAGCTGTGGGTCAAGCCAAGTTAGCTGTGTGCAGCTGGAAAAGGGCCCTCCCCAAAGTTATGGTCTGAAACTCAGAGAGTTCTAGAAAAGTTGGATGCAGTCAGAGGCAAGATCCAAGTGGGCCTGGGCCTGGGCCTGGGTATAGAACCAGCACACAGGGCGAGCTGAAATACTGTGTTCACTCCATGAGAGAAACAGGACCGTGTTCAAAACAGTTGGGTACTGGACTTAGCTGCCCAGGCTTTGTGTTTTCTCTTAAGTACTTCCTATTTTATAGTTGTGTGGAGAAGGTAATCAGCCAGCTTCCCACTTGGGCTCAGGATGGTCCTCAGTAAGTTTTCCCAGGTTGCCCCTGGAACAGAGGCTGCCAGCTCACTCTCACTGAGGCTGGTTCTGTCAGGACAGCCACCAGCATGGCACAACTGCAAGTTCTCCTTTTGCTGTGGTGAGAGCAGCTGCAAGCCCAGCACTTCCCCAGCTTGAGAAGCCGTTAGATCAGAATCAGCAATAGTCTAGTCTGTTGGGGCAGCATGGCACTGCACTGTAACATCCAGCCATCTGCAAATTTGGAATTTATCATGACAGCCATGTATATTTGGAGGAGGATGCTCTGGGTGAGATTCAGTCTTCAGGTGAATAAGAGATCTGTAGAATTCAGTCTCATGCCAAGAAGCTCTGACAGTGGGGTGGCCATTGTGACATTTCTCTCCTGTCCCTGTCCTTCCCCTCTCTCCCCCTGCAGACCAGTGTTCTGAAATTCTATGCCTGTTCATTTGTTTTTACCCCGAGGAACCACTCTTCATCCCCCAGCCCAGCTTAGAGCCCTGCCCTCAGGGGCCCCAAAGAGTAGAGTCTAGAACAGCCTTTTCTATTCTTTGGCGCCATTTCCACTTCTGGACGTGAGAAGTGACATTACAGGATAGTTGAGGGTGGAAGTAAGACCTCCGGAGGCACCAGGAGGTCTCTTCAAACAGCATCAGCCTCTGGTGGGGAGCAGGGGTGAATAGTGAGATGGGAAGAACTTTCTAGACCAAGGGAAGGCAGAGCCCAGTGAGTACCATACCTTGTTTCTGCCTAACTATCAGTCCTCTTCTCCCTCCTAACCCTGCCTGGCTTCCAGGTCCCTCCCAGCTAAAGCCACCCTAGGGTATCAACCTCTGGCCTGCTAGGCCTCTTATGTGCATGCTACTGCTATCCAGGGCTGCACTGTTGAGGATGAACCCAGCCAAAACCCTAGCCTCTTAAGGACGTTTTTTTTGTTTGTTTTTTCATCTAGCCAAGACAAGCCTAAAAGAACAGTCTCCAGTGCCCAGATAGACTATGTTCTTTTCTGTTGCTAAACCAGTGGTTCTCAACCTTCCTAATGCTGCGACCCTTTAATACAGTTCTTCATGTTGTGGTGACCCCACAACCATAAAGTTACTTTTGTTGCTATTTCATAGCTGTAATTTTGCTACTGTTATGAATCGTAATGTAAATGTCTGTGTTTTCCAATGGTCTTAGGTGACTCAGTGAAAGGAACACAACCCACATGTTGAGAACCACTATGCTAAACCCCTGGTTTCTGTGCCTGGGATGGCCACCACCTCCTTCACTTTCCCTGCTCACTGCCACCCCTAACTGCCTTCTCCTTAAAGAGGGAGGGCTCCTGAGACTTCTGGATTGGGCTAAGAACAGTCTGGAAAGCGCCAGGATACTTGAGGGACCCAATCAAATGCTGGTCCTGGCTCGGCTGCCCATCTGATGCTCAGCTCTTCTAAAGAGGGCACAATGAGGTTTAGGTGGGTGGCCTTTGGGAGAGAAGGGCAACCACAACCGACGCTAACTTCCTGCGACCTCATTCTGAGGGAGGAAAGGTCTGAAGGAGGGGAGCCAAGCTAGGGTTCTCCCTAGGGCAAGCCTAGGCAGAGCAACAAGAGTAAAGCAATCGCTGGAGCTTCCTGTGTGCTCCTGGCATTTCCCCAGACCCTGGCTCGGGAAGGGTCTTCCTTTGAAGTTTCCGGCAAGACCAGCCCACTGCTGTCCAAATGGCTTATTTGTCTAGTGGCGTAGGAAAGGGGACTGGAGGTGGGGGTGGCAGCGCCCCGCTTGGCGCCGCTGCTGCCTGAGGGTCCGTGCTTTGGGAGCTCCAGCTTCTGCGAACTATAGGATACTGAGTCCAGACCGAGAACCCCAGGGGGACTCGGTGCTCCGGCCGGCTGTTTCAGGCTGGCGGGGAGCTGGAGCCGCCTCGCACCGCCACTCCGCGCAGGGTGGGAGGGAGCGAGGGAGGCGAGGGGACGAGCGCCGGTTCCCCGCCCCCATCCCACCCGGTTCCGATATTTAGCTGAAAGGCACGCGGCTCCTAATCGGCCCTTTCCAGGCTGAGATGTAGCGGCGCTCTGCCTGCTCAAGGGCGGGGGCCGGGGGAGGCGCGGAGTCCGGAGCCTGCGAGCGAGGTGAGGAGCCCGCGTCCTCGGCTGCTGGAGCGGGCGGGCGGGCGCGTACCGCCGAGGCAGATATAGAAAGGGGGGCAGGTTAAAAATAACCCTCTTCGGCTGGGAAGCTCGCGCTCACTCTCTCGCCTCGTTCGGTGCCAGAGGAC
>LOJH01055319.1:0-11888 GCA_001685095.1 Ellobius talpinus | reverse complement strand
TTAATAAAAAATTAAAAAAACACCACTTTCTGGGACAGTAAAGAGTGCATTCATTGGAGGACAACAGCCAACTGAATACCCAATGCGTAAGAGACTTTCATTTTCCTTTACTTCCTCATTTAGTTTGTTTACTTGACAGTTTTGAGAATTGAACCAAGACCTTGAGAATTCTAAGCAAGAACTCTAGCATTGATTCACAGCTTTATCCAATTTTGTATCTTTTAAACATTTTATTTTTTAATTTTATTTTATGTGTGTTTTTGCCTACATGGAGGGATATACACCATACGTGTGCCTAGTGCATACAGAGGCCAAAACAAAATGACAGATCTACTGGAAGTAGAGTTACAGATATATGTAAACCTCCATATTGGTGTGGGTAACTGAACTCAGGTCCTTTGTAAGAATAGTAAGTATATGATCTTAACCACTGAGCCATCTCTCCAACTTCCCATATCTGGTGTTGTCTTGAGACTGGGACCCATTAACATGCTGTAACTAAGCTTGATCTCACTCTGTAGCCTAGAAAAGCTTTGAGCTCTTGATCTTCCTTATTCAACATCCTACGTGTCTAGGATTATAAGCTAAATCCCCAAGCCTGCATCTCTAAGCCTGGGAAGAATTTCTCAGCTATTTTTTTTAAAAAAATTAAAACATCTTTACACTTTAATATGTTTGACCTAATGCACCAAATAAAAAAGTACTATTGTTAATGTTCAAAGAGACTGTACAAGGATAAAAGTAGAATTTTTTAAATTGTTGCAATTCAAGAAAGCATATATATCAGTGTGACTTAAGTGTAATAAGAATGATTGAAAAAATAAATAAATAATTGAGCAGGACATTGGGAAGGTTGTCCTCAAACTTTTACATTGCAATGCATGTGTATGTGTGTGGGGGAGTTATAAATAAAAATTTAAAGATTAAATGAGATGGTTTATTCCATTTAAGTAATTAAAAATAATTATACCTATGATATTATAATATAGCTCCCTCACCCATATATATAATAGGACCATGGGTGATTTATTCCAGAATATTGTTTGTTTTTTTTTCCTGACCAAATTCTGTTTGGGAGCTGAACGAGCACCTAAAGCTAAAAGTCTCTTAGCATTTCATCAGAAAATTTGAGTATGAACCAGGAAAGAAGCAAAATAAACTTGCCTGCTTATTTTGTGACTAAATAAAATGGCACCTTTGGTTCTTGTCCTTCATCATGGTGTTCTTTAGACAGAGGAAATTAACTATATAATTTATCTGGAAGATGGCTTGTGCTTTGGATTGCTTTTCTTTTTGCCCCCTCCATTCATTTTGATTAGGTTATATGTTCATGTGGTTCAGAATTTTAAAGTTATCTCAAACATACACACACACACACACATACACACACATTAAAAGCTTCTCACCATTTGCATCCCTTCACAGTTACCCTTGCCAGGCATAGCCCCTGTTAACATTTCTTGTTTTTAACTTCTAGAAAAATTCCATATGCATACAAGCATGGGCACTTGCAAACATATTCACGCATTCCTTGTTCCCTTGATTTTGTTACATATATCTCTCTACTTGTTTTACAGTGTTTTGTATTACATTGGACAGATCTATGATCTCATAATATTTGATCATACAGTCATACAGATGTAGCACAATTTATCTAATGAGTCCACTATTGTGAGATATTAGGTTTGTTTCCTGTCACTTACGATTGCATTTATGTAATGAATATTCTTATAAGAGGCCATTTTAGATATGTGCATCTGTAGATTGAATTTCTGGAAATGGAATTGTTGATTTGGATGGTAGTTACCTTCATCATTTTGATGGATACTGCCAAAATGCCCTTTTCAAGGTTGGGCCAATTTGTGTTTATATGTGCACTGTGTGTCTTTTTTACAATTGTCAGCAACACAATGAGTGAGGAAACACTACATCTTCACAAATCTGATAAATTAAATTTTGGTTTTACTTTGAATTTATTTGTTGTGTAATAGTAAGCATTTTTCATATATGGAAAATGTGTGCTTATAAAATATAATATGTATATATATTATTACAATTTAAATAAATGCTATAATGGCTAAGATGCTTCTGAATTGATGAGCACAGTGTCTTCAATTTCTACTTGCTGTCATGCTCTTTAGCACAAATAAGCAGGATATTTCCAGAGAGCACATTTAGTTCAAACTCAAGCCAAGAGTGCTTTATATATTCTATGGTTTCATCAACTTCTCATTGTACAATTAACATGTCATAATTGACAAACAAATTAATCAGAATTCCCTATAAATTTCTTTTAAATATTTGTTTGCAGAGGATGGAATATCAGTACATTTTAAATGATTTGAACTACTCAAGAAATTTATCTCAAGCTTTTGTTACTTATTACATATCATACTTGTAAAATTTATTTTATATTCCACAAAAAATAGAATTTCCCTTATTTAGAAATTTACCAATGGCTAGAATTTGCATAGCATTGTTTAAAATTGTGACGTGTTTTGCAATTTTTCCCCTCAATATCTAAGACATATTCCAGGAAGGTTAGGAGTTCAATGTATATTTACATGTGTTCACTAATTCATAAACTACTCTGGACTTTCTTACATCACACAATAAACCGTTTTCCTAGCCTTGTCTATGACATTGTAGATAACTTCTATTATAGCACTTATCAGAGTCAGTAACATTTCATCACTCCTTGTGTCTTTTCACTGTATTATGAAGACATACAGGATACAACTATGCCCCTCTTTAGCACTGGATAAATGAATGAACTTGGATATAACATTCCCATAATCCCAACATTAATGTGGTGAAACCATATGGATTCTAAATGTGATACCAGCCTGGGCTTCATACTGATTTTGAAGCCAACCTGGGTAATGTAACAAAAGTTTGTCAGAACCAGAGCAACCCCCGAAAATAAACAAGACCAGTCAATCACAAAGGGCAACATTCTACATTATTATATTTACATAACATTTCAAATGATAAAATTTTAGAAAGAAAGAAGAAATTAGTGGATTCTGTAGCTGAGGACAGTTTCAAGATGCATGCTTATAGTATAGGGAGCATTAGGATTATAACTGTAGTGGTCGTCAGCCTAACACGTGCAGAAGAAAATTGACTAGAACTAAAATACATGTGCAAATAAATATGAATAAAACTGGTATAATGTATGTAATAATTAACACTATTATCCTAGTCATGAGTAGATTCAGTCATTTGGCAAGATGTTACTCCTGAAAGGAAATGGACAACTTGTATTAGGGGGTCTCTATATTATTCTTCATAGCTACCTATAAATCTAAAATCTCGGTATTAAAGACAGCACACCATTTGAAAAGTTATTCAACCTGCACTATAAATTTGAATTTGTTCTCAACAGTGAGAATTTTATAAACTCAAACTCAGTACGTAACCAAGGCTGGACTCACACTTATTATTCACTTGCTTTTACTTCCTTATTGCTGGGATTATAACAGTGTGCCACTGTGTTTCCCTACTTTTCTGTTTTCCCCCTTTTTTCACTCTCTAAAATTACTGCATCACATTCCACATTCTGTATGTATTAGCTTGTTAACTTCCGTGTTGAATGAAATCTGTATGGATTCCAATTTGGAACCCTTTCAAATGCAAGTGCTATAAATATTATTGCATGTATTTCTATGTGAACATGTTTTCTGTCTTTAGTATAAATGACTACAGCTGCAATTGCTCTGTCATTTTGCAGTTACATATAGAAGACACAAGAAATTGCCAAATGATTTCAAGGAATGGCATTCCCTCTTTCCCTTCCCAAATTAATCTTGTAATCCTGAAATTTCACTATCATCAACATCTGTTGCTGTCATCACTGTTTTTGATTTTAACACTCCCTTTGGGTACATAGTGATACCTCAGTGTGCTTTTAACCTGCAGTTCCCTGGTAGCTAATGATGTTGTGTATCTTTTATGTTTCTGTTAGCTACCTGTGTTTCTAGTTCTGTGTAATAACTCATCAGGTTTTTCCCAACATTTTCTAGTTGGGCTGTCTGCTTTTTTCTACTGTTTGTTGAGGGCTCTTTGTATATCTTAGATACCAGTACTCTGTTGCCTATGTGATTTGCAGATATTTTTCCTGAGTCTATAGTCTGAGGTTTTTTTCTTCAAGCAGAACTTTAATAGAAAGATAGCAAATATGGTGAATGTAGCAAAGTCTAAGTCAATACTATTTCCTTTCATTGATTTTGCTTGTGGTGTAAGCTAAAACTCTCTACCTGGTTCCAGATAGTGAAGATTTTCTCCTACACTTATTTTTCTACAATTGCAATCATATTATTTAAGTCTGTGGCTCATTCTGAATTAATTTTTTCATAGTCTTTTGTTTTAGAATTTGGAGCAACAAATTTTAGAATGTAGAGCTACATTATTATCTTTTAAATTGTAGAGGTCCTCTTGTTCTGTGTACCTACTTTCCCCCATGTTTTAGCCATTCATTATGTTAATTTTTGAGGTGAACATGTCGTAAGATGTAATCAAGTTTGAGTCCAACAGAAATGGTACAGTACAGGTCCTCACAACTGTCTCCTTCTATAAATTCCCCATCAACTTGTTTGTAACATCCTAGAGTTTAATTAGAAATTTACAGCAACCAGGAAAATACTTGAGAATTAAAAAAAATAATCCTTGAATCTCAGTAACAGGAATTTGTACCATTGTATGTACCCTGACTTCTTTAATTCTCTACCCCATTGCTTAGAAAGGTGTTGAAGGGAACCATCTACATGCCCCTGCATTCGTCTGTTTAGTATAGTTTCCTAGAACAGGAGATAGTAGAAGTGACCTTATTCTTTTTTATTGTTTTTATTGAACTATATATTTTCTCCGCTCCATTCCCTTCCTCTCCCACCCTTTCTACCCTCTCCCATGGTCCCCAGACCTTATTCTTAAAAAAATGTGTTTGTTTCACCTTGACCAGTATAAACACCTCATAAAAGGTCAGCATCTAGGGCTTGTTTTTAAGAACTCAGACCTGTCTCAAAGAGAAGGTAGGTGCCTAGGTGCATTTATGACAAATATTTAAAACTAATACACTATCAACTGTTCTTGGGGATAAGGATACCATCTGGAAAAACAATTTTAAAAACTTGATATGAAAGCCTGAAAAATAACATAGTTGGAAGAATCAGGGCAAAGTTATTTGGAGGAGACTTGAGAAGGCTTCAAATTTTCAAGTCTGTGTGTTCTAAAATGAGGCCTAACATAGAATAGGAGAATTCTGGTGTGAGTGGTGGAAGATAGGACTTTGTTTTAGGCATCATAAGAAATATGTCTCAAATGGTTAATAGTCCCCGGCTGACACAATCGGGAGAGATTTTAGTAAGCACACACAACATAGACTGGAGAATAGAAATGCACTTCAGAAAAGTACCAAACAAGCAGTAATGAATTCAAGCATTGTTAAGAACCCCTGGAGATGGTTGGGAATATGATTTTCATTATTTATTTCATTGTAATATGAAGAATGTCCTTTTTTCTTTTCTGCTACCTGGTGGGTAAGCACTACATGCCTGAGCTACATTCCTAGCTCAAAATGTTCTGTTTTCATAAAAAAGAACCACACAAAGAGAAAAAAATATAAAAATTAACAATCTTCTCACAAGGTGGTACAAATATCATATTTACTAGGAAATGGCATTTTATCAACACAAAAGAGGTATATATAAGTAATTCAGAGAAACTTTAATGATGACCTCATACTCAAAAGAAATATACAAGTATCCATTAGACGGCCACTTTTAAGAATTTTGGACATATACCCAGGAGTAAAATTTCAGGATTATAGGATAATTCCGCTGTTACAATTTAGAGGATCTGCCTACTGTTTCAAAGCTCTACCATTTTTTGTATTCCAACCAACAATGGATAAGGGTTTCCGATTTCTCTGCATTCTCAATAACCCTTTGTTTCTTAGAGTGGACACCATCATGTCTCCGATGGCACCTTCTTTGTGTCTTTGATTTCATTTCCTCAGTGGTAGTTGATGGCTTCTTTTTTAGTGCTTGCTGATTAGTCCTCTATGTTCTATGAAGAAATATACTTGATTCTTCTGTTCACAATTTGGAGATAGGGTCTTTCTTTGTATCTTAGGCAGGCCACAAACTCACAACCTTCCTACATCCACCTCTGGAGTGCTGTTTATTATGTATTTGATCTTTTTCATCCATTACCATCTCTTTCTCCCATGCTCTCCTCTCCCTGTTCCTCATTATGTTTTCCAGTCTCCTTTCTACGTTCATGTCAAAGGTATAGGAAATGTACTTGGAGAACTGATTGGCAAGGTCTTTTTTCCTCAATTAAGCCATTTTGGGGATAGATTCAACTGAGTGGCTTGGCATCTTCTTTGCAGTGTCCTAAGCTGGCTTTTGTTTGCACACTCCACTTGATGAATCCTGCTCTTAGCGGAAGCTGTGAGACAATATATGTACTAATTTTTAATTTCAATTCTGTTTCTTAAAGGAGACTGACTACATGAGTACTCCATCTGCATAGTCATCATACTTACAGTTCACTTGAGGGATCTCCTCAGTTGATTAGGGAAATTAAACAGCACTTTGTGTCTTAAACTCACTCATGATAGAAGGATGTAAGGAATGCTGTCTGTGGACCTTTGACTGGCGAGGGATAGATGAGACGAGGAACGTTTGAAAAAGCCATAGGAAGCATTATTTTATTTTTACCTAAAATACACATCCACACACATGTGCACACACACACACATACACACACACTTTTTTGACACTTGGTGCTACTTTATTTGGAGTTAGGATCTAATTAAAGTCAAATAAGGCCCTAATGTCATAGGATTTGTATCCTTAGAAAGACACACACAGTTTGCTTTCTCTCAGCCACATAAAGAGATATCAAAGAAATTAAACCTTGAAGGAACATTGTTCTTAGAGTTTTAAGCCTCCAGAACTGTGGGATAATAAATTAATTTTGGTTTAGTCACCCAGTCTGTGATATTTTGTTATGACAAGCAGAATAAACTAACATGGTTGTGATATTAGTGAAAATTAAATATTCCAAATGTCAAACTTAAAACCAGAAGCACAAAAATTGTACAGTTTTTCATATTGGAAAGCAGGGCTAAAACTTTTATTATTCAAGATAATTGGTTCTCCCTCATCTTGTGAGCATGACAATTTTTTTCTTTTTGCAATTATGTACTCTTACACTTAAATGTATTTTATGGGATTCAGCCAATATTAAATATTCTTCTTTCTAAAACAAAGTATTCTGTACCTGAGTAATAGGAGTGTTAATAAGTTGGCTTCCTGGTCTTTTTATAAAACTGTTACAGTCTTGAAGAGCTTTCTTATATATGCCCTGGATATAATTCCCTTGGGAGATAAACAATTTACATATGTTTTCCCTCATTCTGTAAGTTATCTCGTAACTTCGTCAATTGTTTTATTTATTGTATAGAAGCTTTTTAGTTTGATATAACCCCATTTTTCAGTTTTGGGGGGTTGCCTTTATTTTGGTACTCATATCCAAGAAGTTGTTGCTTATACTGATACAATCCTTCAGAAAAAAATTATGACGTTTATTTATTTAATGTGTGGGTGGGTACCACGATACACAGCTTTCAGAAGTTTCCTCCTTCCACCATGCGGGTGCTGGAGATCAAACTCTAGTCATCAGGCTTGAAGGCAAGCGCCTTGCCTGCTCCTGAGTCTCCTCTCTGTCCCTTACACTGCTATTTCAAAGTAGTTTCCTAGTTAGGGGTTTTTAAACATTTTTATTAATTCCTCAATAATTTCAAACACTGTATTGTGAAATTTTCACCTTCATTCATCTTCTTCCATACTCGCCCCATTCCATAAATATCCAACTTTATATTTAATTTTCAAAAAAACACATTAATACTACCTATATACTTTTAGGTGTATGGCCATCCACTGCAATTTGTTAGACTTGCCAGGAACCACAACTTAAAGAAAACTAGCTCTCTTTCTCCCTTGGAACTTATCAATTATGAAAAATTCCTTAGCTAGGGGCCCAACTCCCTCCTCCAGGATGGGATTTTCTCTTGCTGGATGCACTCACACCTGCTGTGTGTTTGTGTGCCCAACTGCCCTATTGCACCTGGAAAACCTTATTTTTCTTGTAGTCATCCACTACCTCTGCCCCTTATTCCCCTACCTCTTCTTCAATAATCCCTGTGTTTTGGGAGGAAGGGGTATGATGTATATGCCCCATTTAGGACTGAACACTCTGTAGTCACTCTCTTCATCTTGACTAGTTATGGGTCTCCATGTTAATTTCCCTCTACTGAAAACAAAAGCTTCTCTGATGAGGTTTCAGAGATATGTTTATCTATGAGTAAAACAAAAAGCCAGTAGGAGTTGGTTTTTAATACTATGTCCCATTACCAGACTACTAGTAGTAGGCTCTACCCCCAGGGCCCATGAAAATGGCTGGTTACTTCAATGACCTTCTTGTCACTGTTTTACCAGGGGATTATGCTACCAGGCAGATTTTGTTGTAGCACACAAGGTTCACGACTAGGTAGTATTGATGAAAACCTTTCCAGGAACATGCACAGCACCTTCTAGCATTATGAAATCTGGCCAGTGGCAATTATGCCTCAAAGATTTTCTAGTTTTAAGTCTTACATATAGGTCTTGATGAATTGTGATGTGATTTTTATACCAGGTGATAGATACGTGTTATAAATATGTCCTTTATTTGATTGTTCCATCATGCCAGCACCATTTATTGAAGAGACTGTTTTTTCTCTAGTCTATCTTTTTGGTACTTTTTATCAACAATCTGTTTTTTTTTCAGTGCCAAGAGTTACCACTAGGATCTGGCATATTTAATGTCCTACCATTAATTTACATCTCCATCTTATATGATGTTTCTTGAAAATAGTTATTGCGGTACCTCTAGCTGTGGTTTCTTATTTCATATCTGTTTGACTACCGAAGGTCTTTTTATTTCCCTAGGAATTATAGGCTTATTTTTCTAGTCTATGATGTGTCATTAGTGGAGATTGTACTGAACTTAAAAAATCACTTATGATATTATGAATAACAATATAAATTTTTATGGTCATGAGTGTGATCTTTCCGTTTTATGTAGTGTATGTGTCTTCAATTTCTTAGGTTAGTACTTTTTAATTTTCATTTTTTGTCTTTTACATTCACAGTAAATTACTTACTTTTTAAAATTTTTGTACTAGTTTGGGTGATACTAATTTCCTAAAAGGTTGTTATTGGTGCATAAAAATTCTACTAATTTTTGTTCCTTGACTTTAATTTTGCCATATTTCTGAATTTATCAATTTAAATTATATAAATAGATTCTGTAGCTTTATATATTATGCTATATGTAAGTAGGACAATTTGATTTTCTGCTTCATGGTTGTATGACTTTTATTCCTTTTTTCTTGCTTAGTTTTTCTTACTAATACTTCCAGTTATGTATTGACTAACAGGACATCCTCGCTTTGTTCTAGATCTTAAAAAATACTTAGTTGTTCCTAACTCATTATGGTGTTTCTTGTGGGTTTGTTGTACATATCCTTTATTATGTTGAGATATGAGCCTTCTTGATTTTTTCATAGTTTTCTATCACAGAGGAATATTGAATTTTACTGAATACTTTTCCTGCCTCTACTGAGATAATGATATAATTATTGTTTTTTTTATTTTGTTGATGTAATGTGCTTATCTACTTGAAACTATCCTTACATTCTGAGGATGAATACTACTTCATCTTGGAGAATAATAATCTTTATGTGCTGTTAGAATCTATTGCTTTTTTAAAAAAAATATTTTCTGGAACTTTCTATTTTAATGTATTATTTTATTAATTATTTGAGAGTGCCATATAATATATTTTGATTATATTTACTTCCTTAATTCCTCCCAGACTCACCTTCCCCAATTTCTGGTGGGCAACAAAGAAGTATGGGAATAGCTAATATTGCTTGCTGATCTTTAGGCTACCTGTGGCCAACAGTATGAGAGTAAGTTTTCCATCCCTGAAACTGAGCTACTTATTTTGCAGCAAATAGTTTGAAGAAGGAACATTATACACTGTGTAGGATAGCTCTAATTAAACTCTATTATGTGAAAAATGTCTGGATATATATGTATATATACATATGGAGCTTATAAAATAGTAGATTTCCATATGGCTTTTAAAAACATTTTAAGTGCTAGTTATCTCTCTCCTATGTCCTCTTCTTCCATACCCTTCAATCCATCGCCCCACTTAAAGCCTTCTCCCATTATTCCCTTCCCGTCTTTATATCTATCACCTGTGTTTTATACTTTATTGTTAAATGAGCTATATATTTTATCCACTCCCCTTCTTTCTTCCCTTCTTTCCCCTTTTGCCCACCATGCTCACAATTTACTCAGGATGTCTTGTCTTTTTCTCCTTCCTAGGCGAATCCATGTGTGCCTCTCTTAGCGTCTTCTTTGTTGTCTAGGTTCTGTGGGGTTGTGGACTGAAGGCTAGTTATTCTTTGTTTTCTGCCTAAAAGGTACTTATGAGTGAGTACATATTATATTTGTCTTTCTGGGTTTCAGTTCCCTTGCTCAGTATGGTTTTTCTAGCTCTGTCCATTTGCCTGCAAATTTCAAAATGTCATTAATTTTTACCACTGAGTAGTACTCCATTGTGTAAATGTACCACATTTGCCTTTTCCATTCTTCTGTAGAGGGGCATATAGGCTGTTTCCAGGTTCTGGCTATTATGAATAATGTTGCTATGGACATAGTTGAGCAAATATCCTCGTGTTTTGATTGAGCATCCTTTGGGTATATGCCCAAGAATGGTATTTCTGGGTCTTGAGGCAAATTGATTCTTAATTTTCTGAGAAATCATCATACTGATTTCCATAGTGGCTGTAGAGGTTTTCACTCCCACCAGCATTGCAGGAATGGTCCCCTTACTCCACATCCTCTCCAGCATAAGCAGTAATCAGTGTTTTTGATCTTGGCAATTCTGACAGGTATAAGATGGTATCTCAGAGTTGTTTTGATTTGCATTTCTCTGNATTTTTTATTGGATTATTTGTTCTTTTGATGTCTAGTTTCTTGAGTTCTTTGTACATTTTGGAGATCAGTCATCTGTCAGATGTGGGGTTGGTATCATCTGTGTTTAGCAAATCTTTTTTTTTCAATATCTTTTTCTGTGTTAGTTGAATATATTGTTTTATAACTTGTAATTATGTACTTGTTCGGTTTGAGTATTAAGATCTATAAGGAATTTACAAACCTTAACAAAATAGAACAAACTAATTTAAAGATAAACAAATAATAGTATGAGGCATTTCTCAAAAGAAGAGATACAAATGGCTAACAATTGCATGAAAAAATACTCAGTATGTTTATCTACCTAAAAATTCAAATGAAAAACATAGAGTGGTAAAATTTCACTTAATCAATGTTATATCTTGGATATACAATTTTGTTTCATTTGTTATGGTCAGACTATACATTGTAAATAAGTATTCCCCATATCTGTCCTACCTATTAAGCATATTAAAGATGATATATGTTAAATAATTCAATTTTGAATTTTGATAAAATTTTATTTGATGTTTTATTTATGTCTATTCTATATCTTGTCCAACAATCTTTGTTTAAACTCAAATAATAAGCATTTGTTCTTCACATTGATTTATGAAATTTGTTTTGTTTTTTTCATTTAATAAGATTGTTGGTTTGAGTTTTTGTTTCTTAGTCTATGATCCATTCCAAATTTTGTATGAGGCAAATATTCAATCTTATTTTTCTTTTTTTATATTGTACTGATTATTTTATTTTATTTATTTTTTTCAGACACTTTTTTATTGTTATTAAAAAAAATTTCCACCTCCTCCC
>LOJH01055318.1:0-11888 GCA_001685095.1 Ellobius talpinus | reverse complement strand
CTATCCTACTACAAAAGCATTTGTTCAACTATGTTCATAGCAGCATTATTTGTATTAACTTACCATTTTTAATTTAATTAATTCTTTCTGTGAAAGATATTTTGTTGTTACTTGCCTCCAGTTAAAAGTAGCCATAAAAACAGATACAATGTGTGTAGATTCTGGATATAAACATATATAAACACCCGCACATGCATATATGATGTGAAAATAGAAGGGAGAGTGAGGATATTGGGGAAGACAAGATGGAGGTGTGGGAACAAGCCAGGACAGACAGACAGTACACAATTTCTCTAGGATTAGCAAGGGGATTATTTACAATAAGGAAGGGGGCCAGTGGAGGGGAAGGGAGAACAAAAAGGGCAATGGAGGAGGAGCAAAGTGAGTAAAGCAAAATTACCTATGGATGTAATGACATCATAATGACACCATTTTTCCATATGATAATTTAAAATACATTTTAAGGAAAATAAAATGAAATATTGGAATAAACCAAACAGGATAAAAATGACCTGAATATCACCGGGTAATCCCTGAGCACCTGAGAGGTGAAGAGGCTGGGAGACAGCTCAGTGGATAGAACACCACTCACTGCTCAGCATGAGGACCCGAGATCTGATCCAGGCACAGCTGCATCTGTAACCCTGTGTTAGAGAATAGAGACAATGTAACCCTGTGTCAGGGAATAGAGACAATGTAACCCTGTGTCAGGGAATAGAGACAAGAGGATTCACAGAGTCAGCTGGGCAGCCAGTCTTGTCTGATTGACAGCTCCGCCTGCAATGAGAGACGCGAATTGTAAATGAGGACAGCAGACTTAGGGTCTCTAGCCTTGATATGAGTGTGCACACACGTGTGCACACAAAACTAAGACTGTCATTCTCTCTGTTGATGGGAAGAGATAAGCCAAAGCAAGAGGATGAGCAAGGCAGAACAACATGCTGACACTACAACATTCACTTAAGTGCCCACTCCAGGTCAGGGGTACGGGGGTCTGTGCTGAGCCCCACCTAAGGCTGGCCTGCACACATTTCCATTTCCAATGCTCCTGACACAGGCCCTGGTTCAGGCTCAGCCCATGACAGTCCAGTGTTTCTCGCCTCAGATCAGAGGTGGCAAGGCATCCTCTTTCCCCTCCCCAGGCATTTCTGGTCCTTGGACATGGTGGACATCACATGAGGTGACACAACACGTGACAAGAGCTGGAGTCTTGGAGGGCCCCTGGTGCCGGAGCAAGAAGTCACAGCATATGTCTGCCCCCATCTGATTCTCCAAGAGTCTAGAGACAATTTCTCAGCATTACTGCAGAGAGTGTCAATCTTTATTGTGAGTGGGATGCATCCAGTTTGGGTGATTTTGATTGAATGTCCAATAGTCACGATTAGTCTTCGTTGAATACTAAATATAAATATGAAGAATCAGAAAAGACAACCAGATTGTGAAAAATCTCCCAAATTTATTTTTGAAATTCTGTTAAATCCATTTCTGATTAAAATAATTCATCACTTATCTATAACAAGCAATACTGGATGCTTATCCATATGTGAATCTATCTTGAAAATAGGCACCAACTTAAAATAGTTTTTAATAAAAATACATTATTTTTAGGCAGCAATTTGGTTTTGAGGACCGGCTGCTGACAAAGAGAGGGCACTGTTCTAAGTCACAGAATGTTTCCCAGAAAATAAATTAAGGAGGAAACAGCAGAGGCAGCTAACTGGCCGTGTGACACAGAGACATAGGCTCAGGGTGCCTACCTCTGCTGGGAGTTCATTTTTCTTAATTGTTGGTGGGGCATAGAACGGGGCAGCTGTCACACAGCTCCCATGATTCTACCTGGGCATGAAGTTCCCTTGAAAGCACCGTGACTTGGATACAATTTGAGAAATGACTTAAAATATGCTCAGTTGTCAGAAGGTCCTAAGTGTGGCGTCCAATGCCCCTGAAATGCCCTGCATAACCTAATCCCAAGCCCTCTGCTTCCCCCATCCCTAGATCTCAGCTGCCGCTGCATCAAATTTTTAGTGTTTTTCAGAACAATGAACTTAGCATGACACTCATATCTGCAGTGTTTGCACAAAGAATGCAAAGAATGCCTGGAGGGAGCTAGGAAGACCAAGGAAGTGAGTGTGTAGGGTCGAGAACAAGAAAGGAGGTAGAAGTAGAGGGAGGGTAGGTGGGACTGGAAGGTACCTATTCCTTATGCATTTGATGCTGCCTCAAAAATTTTGAACTTTGTAAATGTATCACCCACTCAGTAAGCAAAATAAATGAGAGAGGGACACAGAGAGGAAAGGAAAGGATGGAGGAAGGAGGATGGAAGGGGAGGGCTTTTGTAATTTCAGGAATTCATCTCTGACCTCTGACCTCTTGCTGCTCTCACTTCCTAGAATGACTCAACCAATCTCAGACCCACACACAGCGATGCAAGGAAAATTTCTGTGGAAGCTTCAGCAGAACCCCCTCACACGTGAGCACATCACCCGCAGCCCCTGGAGTCTGCCAAGTGATCTTGGTCAGAACGTGAGTTGAGCTAACCAAGAGGCTCAGAGGATAGAGGAGCCTGCCACCATGCCAAAAGACCTGAGTTTTGTGCTGGAAATCCACACGGTAGGAGAGAACCAGCTCCTACAAGTTGTCCCCTGATCTCCACATGTGCTTGAGTCGTTAGTTGGCAAGATTGGTGTCTGGATGCTGAGGAACCCATAGGCTAGTCAGACCCTCACTGGGTAATTTCTGGGGTGTTCAGGGTTGTCACTGCCTACCAGACTCAGGTCACCCATCCTCCACCACAGAGAAGTTCTCAAGAATCAGACAGCAGAATACTGGGACTGATGACCTGATGTCTGCCTTTAGACATTGCTGGGTGGCCTTCCCCTCACCGTATTAGTCAACTTTGTTCTTGAGGAGACTTGGTCACAGGGAAAGGAATGCCTACTTTACACCCCTCTTCCATCCTGTGCCTCAAACCCTGGGTGGACTGAGCACCCAGGTGAGGGTGGCAGAAGGAAGAAGAGACTGTGAGGAGTGGCTGTGGCTGTCCCCAGGGCCTGTGCAGTATGCTGCAGGGATGCAGAGCAGAGGAGAGCTCCTTGGAAACCAGATCATTAGAGGATGAGCTAAAGCACCCAGGATCCTGTGCAGAGTGGCCATGCATATCAGAGGAAGAGGGAAGAGTCGGGCAAAGAGTTGTGACTAAGACAGAAACATGGCCAAGACTGACTTGTGTGGGAAGCCCCTAGTGTTTCAGGGTGACTGTCAGCAGAGAGTACCTCAGGCAGATGCAAGAGGTCTGATCCACCAGGAATTTGAATACAGCTGTGAAACCTGAGTCAGGACTTGGACTAAGTGGTATGTGTGCATGAATGAGGCAAGGCGGAGCATGTGCCCACACCCGCTGGACAGGCTCCTCTCCTCTCTCCTCTCTTCTTTCTACCCAGCTTGGTCCCCAGAGCTGCATCTGTGACCTTGGGCATTGTCACCTCTGGGATGGAGACTGTCTGCGCCTCTGAAGTAGACAGGCATGTGCTAAGGTCCCCGGCATGCTGAAGCAACTTGGCAGGTGACACGCCCTTTCCTGACTCTGACAGATCCCAGGGCTGTTCATCGACCGGCTGGCTGGCCGACACCCACACACTATGGTTAGCCAGGGCGCCGTGACAGCAGACTGACGTTAATTATCTGTGAGTTAGATTATCTGGAAGCACAAACAGAGAGCTGTCAGTGTGCTGCAGGGAGTGATGTGCCTTACAGCCCAGACCAGGGCAGGAACAGGCCTCTGGGACCAAGGAGTGCTGGGTTAAGCCAGTGCCCCTTCCCCACCCTCCCAAAAAGAGTGTTTCATAAAGAGTCTTTGGGCCAGGCTTCCAGTGGTAAGAAATTCATTGCCCATGACCCATCCCAGGGCCCAGTTTATCCTCACAGATTGAAGGCTTGACCTCCTGAATAGTTCACAGACGTGTCCTATTCTCTGCACACAGAACCACAGTGTGGTTGCACACACATTGTGGCAATCGAAAAGGTCCAAAGTTCAACCCGTTTTTTTTTCTGTTCTCCTAACTCATTCTCTTAATCTGTTTTCCAAATGTGGCCTCCTGCCAGGTGGCCTTTATGCACCCACCCACACACCACAGAATTCCTCAAATTCTGCACCATGTATCCTACCCCGTCACAAAGCTTCCTAGATCCCACTAAACGTAACGAGTCTCACATGGAGACAATGTGGCCCAATGGCCAAAGGATGAATTCACACAACCTAGGTTCAAATCTCAGTGCAGCCCCTTTCTAGCTGTGTGATTCTGAACAAGGTATTTGCCCTCTCTGAGCCTCAGTTCCCTCCTGCGTAAGCAGACGATGACAACCCACAGGCTTGTTTAAAGGGCTGAGTCAGGAGAAGTAGCAGGCACTAAGAACAACCTGGCTGCTGCCTTGACTCATTCCCTGATTCAGGTAGTTTTTCCCGTTCACAACTTCAGCCTCCTGAGTGTGGCCATTGGATCAGCGGTGGTCAAGGCGTCTCAGCTTCAGCACTGTTGGCATTGGGAGATCATGGCTGTATGGCAGAGGCTGGTGTCCTGCTCATCTTGGCACAACCCCTCCCCCCGTGTGCTTTGCAGACTTGCCCCACCTCTTGACAAAGAACTCTGTTCTGGGCCCTGTGACGGCAGAGCACAGGCACAGCTCCGGGCACAACTCCCAGGGAATGTCCACTGACTTGTGTATTGAATCAGTCAATGCATGCATGCGTGAATGCATGAGTGTATGATGCACAGCAAACGCGACCTGCAATACAGAGATCTCGAACAATTTGAAGACAGAAGCTTTGGGTTCCAGTCTTGCCTCCACCAGCCTTGGAAGAAGGAGTGAGAGCAAACACAGCTCTCCTCAGTTTCCTCATCTGAGCAATGAGGGTAGTGACAGTGATAGCCCCTCCCACCACAGAAGCGGTATGTCTGGCAAGCAAATGCTTTTCTTACCCTGTGCTAAACCACTCTGACAAAAGCAGCCTTAGGGTGTGAGGGTTCATTCTGGCTCACAGCTCAAGGGATAGCCCAGGTATGGGAAACCACAGCAGCAGGAGCCTGAAGTCCTGGTCACATTGCACCAACAATCAGAAAACAGAGCCATGGCTCGCTGGTACCCTGCCCACTTTCTCCATTTATACAGTCCAAGACCCCCTGCTTAGGAAATGGCCCCACCCACAATTAAGATGGGTCTTCCCACACAAACGGACATCATAATTAAGATAATACCCCGCAACAGACACGCCCAGAAGCCCACCTCCCAAGTAATTATAGATTCTGTCAAGCTGACAACCAACACCATCACACTGAAAATGTACTGTGTAAACTTGGTGTGCCAGACCCTGCTAGGCCCTGGATTAGGTTTACACCTCTTCCCCAGCTGTTTTGCAACTAGGAGAGATGGCTTCTCTCCAGCCTCTACACCAGGGTCAGCTATGTCTGCTGTCATCAAGACGTGACAGGGCACAGGTGGATAATATACGCCGCGTGTAAGGAAGATAATATATCCCCACATCTCCCTTTTAATAACGTTGTAAATATGTCTTATGGGAGAGATAATAGAGATACAGCATGCATAATGACAATGATGGATCAGACAGATTGGGCCTCATGCCCGTCACCAGGGTAGCCTTTCTGTCACTGCTCCTTTATGGATGGTGTCTTCGGTAGATTACGGTGTCAAGTGTGTCTTGAGTTATGGGAAGCTAGAGTCCTTTCTTGCACTGTGAGTCTAATAAGAAGTAAAGGAACAGCGTGGGATTGGAAACAGTGCTAGTCGCCAACGTCTGGCCCAGCCAAGTTCAAACTCAGACTGGGCTGCTCCCAGCTATGTGAGTTTGGGAGAATCACCTACTTTCTCTGGGTCCACCACTACGAGCCTGATGGGAAAGATCTCCCTTTAAAGTAGACGTCGTGGTGGGCAAGCAGACTGGCTCTGTCCCGGGTAGACTCCAGCTCACTGTCCAATATGCAAAGCAGAACTCCTGGCAGAAAATGACTGCACTCAGGATCTAGCTACTGTCCCCCTGAAACGGACCAGGGCATTCTTCAGCTGCCCTTGGACACAGTGGGCAAGGTGCGGAGCCCAGACTGACGTTGGCTGAAGAACCTTCATGAAAGCACGTGAGCATGAGAAGCTGGTACCACGGCCAAGTTCACACAGCTCATGGGAGTGATGTCTGGACAAGGTACACAGGGTGCAGCATACCATGTCAGATATGAAAGCCGCCGGATGCTCAGTGCTCAGTTCTGGCCTTCCTGGGTATTTTATTCAGCCCATGGAATAAATTAAATTCTTTAAATTATCTAGCACTATTTAGATGGTGTGTTTAAAGTAGAAGGATCCCATCAGCTAGCTCCCATGAAGCAGTCTCGGTATCACCAAGGCATTGATTGGCTCAGAGTAATTATTTCCCAGGGTTATTATCTACTATAGAGACGCTATTTGCTTTCACCATCAAGCCAAAGTCCTTGTGGGGCATTTCTCCTGTTAGGTTATAGGCTATCCCAAGGTATTTTCTCTTTTAGCTTTGTCATTTTTGCCACAGGCTCTGAGTCTGGCCAGCTCTGTGATGTTAGACATTATCAGGCAGCCTTCCTGTGCCTCAGAGGTCCGAGACCAACACAGGGCACTGTGTTATTCAGCTTCCTGTAACTGTGACAACATGCCTGAGGTAAGGAATTTCAAAGAAGAAAAAATTACTTTGAGCTATGAATGTGAGAGATTTCAGTTCATGGCCGCTTGACCCTGTTGCTTAGCAAATCATGCTGGACTATTTCCCAGAGAGAAGCTGCTCAACTCACAGCAGCCAGGAAACAGAGAGAAACTAGAGAAACTCCAGGGGGAAACTAGTGTCTCATGCCCTCCAAGGGTGCAATGCCAATGGCCTAATTTCCTCCCTCTAAGCTCCACCTCTTAAAGGTTCCAACTCTCCAATTAGTACAGCAGGCAGACAGGCAAGGCTTCAGCACTGGGCCTTGGGGTATCTTTACATCCACAGCAGGAACCTCCCTGGCCTGGCCTTGGTCTGGATGTCAGGAAGGGGTTGGTGTGGGCTGGGCCTGATGGGAGCCCAGGCCACTGGCTCTGAAGCCACCATGCATTGCCCTTAAATAGCATGACATGAGCTTAGAGCAAAAGATGAAATTAGTTTGGGAGGGGTGAGTTCAGCTGAGAGAAGCCAGTCTTTGTGGCACAAAGATGATCAGAGCGAGCTTGGTGAGTTCCCCTAGAAACTGTGAAATTGCATAAAAGATTTGATCAAGATCCCCATCAGCTGTCAAGCTGTAATGACAGCTGTGGGTTCTCCTTAACTGGGTTTTAATTTTTATGATTATGATTTGGAGACTGATGGAGCAGAGGAGATGCTCCGGCCTCAGGATCCCTCTTCCATTCCTTCCTGAGAAGGAAACTCAAATGCAAGAGAAAAGTATTCCGCTCTCGGTGTCTTCACGCTTTGCTCCTATTCCCCGGCTTGGCGACAACCCAGAAGCTGAAGCAGACTCAGTGGACGAAGAGGATGGAATAAATCACACCATGAGCATCTCTGGAAGTTGAGATCAGTGCTGAGGCCGAGAGGGAGAAAGGGGCAACCTGCACCCTGGCTCCCCTGGAAAGGGGGAAGGGAAAACACCTGTGTGCACTTGATCTCACCCTTCATCTGGAAGGCAGAATATGAGGAAAAGGAGGAGGAAAAAGAAACCAAGGGAATATATCTTTTCCCTGCCCTCTCTCGCAAAGAAGTTTTGGAAACCGCTCTGTTGCCAAGGAATACAGAGCTCGTGCCTAAAGTATACAGGGCCTTATGTTGAAAATAAAATGGAGTAAAAAGTCCATATTTAGCTGAGTGTGGTGAGTTTGAGGCTAGCCTGAGCTATATAGTGAGACTCGGACAGGAAAGGAAGGACATAGGGAAGGGAGGGGAGAGGAGAGGAGTGGAGAAGGGGAGGAGACATCCTACATTCCACAGTCTCCCTCACGGGGGGGGGGGCATCCTTTATTTCACGGTCTCCCTCACTTTCTGCTAGAAAGTGCTTAGCTCCATTTTGCGAAAGAGGTTAAGTAATTTCTGCCACGCTCAACTGGGCTTCACACAGCTTCCTGATAACCATCCTTCACCCTCTAGACTTCACTCTGCTAGACTCCCTCTCTGGTGTAGGCCAGGGATTCCTTCTAGGGCTCACAGACAAATTATTTCCAAGGCTCCAAATCACACTTAGAAAGAGGATTCCCCAGGGCCAGCAGCCAGACCCTGAGCCTTTCACCACAATTAGACTTAAATCACTCTGTCCCCAAGAGGATCAAACCTGTCCCTTTATGGCTCCAGGGGAAGAAATTTCATTCCACCTTGAACACAGCATAAGCTTTTAGCATCCCTCATTCTCCACAGAGGGGGTGCCTGCTAGAGTCTCACAGAATCCTTTTGCTGCAGGCAGGATCAGGCCCTTGGACCAAGCTGAGATGGGTGATAGATTCTCTGCTCCTCTCCTCCCTCTGTCCTTAATCTCCAGAGTTTTGCCCCCTTGCTTTGCAGCCTAGAACCCGATCAGCCCAAAGCTGGTATTTGGCACATATTAACTCCCTCCATTGCAAGGCCTCTTCTGCCATGCCGGAATACAGGGCTGCAGAGGCAACAGGCCATCACTGCCCTTCCCCCGAAGGTGGGTCAGGAAAGAGCCTGGTAGCACTGAGAGATGAGAGCAGATGCACATCCGGGACTCCACAGGCCCAGGGGAGGGCCAGCACTGTCTCTCACAACCTAGCAATGATCCCATAGATAAGATGATGTTTCGATTATGTAGTCAGGGAGAATAGATATCAGATGAGGTAGGAACAAAAAGATGCTTCTGCAGTTGGATTACAGAATGTACTTCAGTGGATGCTGTACTGGTACTTTTTCATTGGCCACCAGCCCACAAATAATAACACAGAGACTTATTATTAATTGTGAAGGCTCAACCTATAGCTTAGACTTGTTCCTAACTAGCTCTTACAACTTAAATTAACGTTTCTATGAATCTACATCCTGCCATGTTCCACCCCTCCTGCCTCTTCCATGTCCCCTAGCATCTTCCAAGCCTCTAGATTCCTCCTCCTCTCCCTTTCTCTCCCCAGAAGTCCTGCCTATACCTCCTGCCTAGCTATTGGCCCATTCGTTCAGCTTTTCATTACGTCAATCACAGGAAAACGCATTCACACAGTGTACAAATATCCCACAGCAGGATGTTCTAATGATAAGCCTTAAAACTCAGCAGCTTGAAACAGAAAACATTGTCCGCATGCCTGTGGGTCTACAGGGTATGCAGGTGACTGCAGTGCACTGGCCTGGGCTGCATAGCTGTCATCTCTATTTTAAGAGGCAGACAGCTGCACTCCTCTCAAGTTATGCATGGCTCAGGGAAGCTCCATGTCTGTGAGTGTTCTGGGCCCATCTGACACATGCCCATCTCATAGTGGAGGCCCAGTGCCTGGGACAATCAGGGGCATGCAAAGACCTCCCATGGCTGACACCAGGATAAAGCATCTGCCTCCCTACTCCATGTCATTGGCCAAAGCAAGCTCTCCAACTTAAAGGGGTGGGAGGAGTCACTTTGGAAGAGTCTACAGAATCCCATGACAAAAGGCTTGGATAAAGAGTCAGCAAGATAACACAGTGAGTTAAAGGAGCTTGCCACTAAACCTGAAGAACTGGGTTTGAACCCCGCGACCCACAGAGTGGAAGGAAAGGACAAACTTCTTCAGCTTGTCCCCAACCACATGCCATACATGCATACTCATGCACACACAAGTAGAAATAAACATAAAAGAAAATACAGTCTGCAGGATGTGAGGACCTGCCAGGAAGAATCAACTGTCCCTGGAAGAGTAGGATGTTGAAGAGGGGCATAAAGGTGGGACCCAGCATGTCTGTTTCATCCTCAGAGGAAAATGCTGGAAGGAGAACACCTTGAGGGAGGAAGAGCCTGGATGTGTGTTACCCACAGATCACCTTATACCAGGCTCTGGCCTCCACCTTCTCCAAGGAAATGTCTGATGTAAAATCTACAGCATCCATGCAAAAATAGCAGTCAGAGCTTGAGGAGCAGAGAAGGGCGGTAAACGGCAGTCATCACCTTCGGGAAGAACCCTCCCTCAGTTCCTCTCAGCTAGGGAAGGCTATGCAACACATTTTCTCTGATAGGATTTTGAAAGGTTCTTGCTTTACCAGTTGAAGGGAGATGATGGAAAGAGACGGTGATGTTCCCCATACCAGTGTCCCCTCCACATCTTAAATGCAGCAAGGCTAAAGTCTGCGGCTCCAGCTAGGTAGACACACAATGAGAGATTGAGCAGAAAGTAAAAAAAAGTCCTAGTCTTTAATGGCATTCTTGGTGAGCCTGTGGTCTCCGGAGAGCACTGTAGGGAAGGAGTAGGACTTCTTATGGTTTAACTGCTCCTAGAGCCATCTATCATTCAGGGCTAAATGTGTTTCTGCCTGATCTGGGGCACTACACTAACCTGAGAAACAGCAGCAAATATTTAAAGGGTGTGTTGCTACAGAGGGGTCATGGCAAGAGGCAGGAAAGGCAACAGAGATGCTCTGCACATAGATTACTGTCTCAGTCAGTGTTCTATTGCTGTGAAGAGACACGATGACCCCAGAAACTCTAATAGAGGAAAGCATTTCATTGGAGCTGGCCTACAGTTTCAGAGGTTTCGTCCATTGTCATCATGGCAGGGAGCATAGTAGCACACAAGCAGACATGGGCTAGAGAAGTAGCTGAGATCTCTACAGGCATCAGGGAGAGGAGAAAGAGAGAGACAGAGACAGAGAAAAAGAGAGAGACCTCTGGGCCTCATTTGGGCTTTTGAAGCCCTGAAGTCTGGCGACTAATACACTCCGCCCACCAAGGCCACATTTCCTAATTCCTCTCAAGTAGTGCCACTCCCTCATGACCAACCATTCAGATATACGAGCAGGAACCACTACTCAAGCTACAACAGGTCCTTACAGTCATGGCTGACCCCTGAGTTTGTCCCCAGGGCCTTCGTGGTGAAAGGAGAGAAGCAACGCCCGCAAGTTGTCTTCTGACCACCTCATGCTTCCAAAGAGTGTACAGGCTCCACTCCCACATTTAAATAAGTAAAAGAGTACAGGAAAGTAGAGGCAACTAACTTGGAACATGAGAAAACACCACACTGTAACCAGAGGCAAACTTGCAGATAATTTTGTTCACAGATGAGGGATGAGTGGCACACCCTGCTTCTCATGAGCAGGCCACCAACATCTTTGTTGAGAAAATGGGAAGAAAGATCACAGTGAAGGAGGAGTAAATGAGGAAAGGATCAAAAGAAAGTAAAGGAAGAAATTTTAAAAATCCATTGACACTCTCTGGACATCAAGGCACACATCTTTAATCTCAGCACTTGAGAAGCAGAGGCAGGCAAATCTCTGAGTTTGAGGCCAGCCTAGATTACGGAGCATGTTTCAGGACAGCCAGGGATACACAGAGAAACCCAGTCTCAAAAAAAAACAAGAACAAACAAACAATGTCTGAAATATAATAAGTATGAAACCATAACACAATGAAACCTCTGGGATGCATTAAAAGCAGTCCTTTGAGGGAAATTTATCATTCTAAGTGCCTACATTAAAAAAACAGAACAAAAATGAATGGCTTAATGATGCAGCTCAAAAATTTGGAAAAACAAGAGAAAACAAAACACAAACCACGAGATAGCAAGAAATAATAAACACCAGAGTCCAGATTAGTGAAATAGAAACAAAGAAAGCAATACTAAGACTCAATGAACTTAAGAGTTGATTCGTTGAGAAGATAAACAAGATTGACAGACAACTTTCCAACTAATCAAAAGAAAGAGAG
>LOJH01055315.1:0-11888 GCA_001685095.1 Ellobius talpinus | reverse complement strand
TCCCTTTCCAAGGGTCAGGAACGCACTCACCCCTCCAGTGGATCTTCTGGTCTACCTAAAGTTTTTTAAATAGGCAAAACATCTTAGTAAACAATTTTCTAATAAAGATATATAAATGACCATCAGCATATGAAAAGATGTTCAGTGTCATCCATCATCAGGTGTATACACATTAGAGTATTTAGGACATATGCACATATGCTATCAATTCCCTAAAGTACTTAAAATGAAAAGTTGACAATATGAAGTATTGTTGAAAATGTGTAGACATCTTGTGTTGCTTTTAAGAGTGTGAAATAATAATCACTTTGGAAAATAGTTTGATAACTCCTCAAGCATTATATACTCACCATCTTGATTTGGCATTTTTAGATATTTCTAATCATTTATTGAAGAGAAATAAAGGCATATGTTTGCACCAATCTTGTACCTGGATATTCATAACAGCTTCTGATTAAATCAAGGATTTTATGATGAGTAGTGTATACTTGAGTGTCCAGGTAGACTCTAAATGTAGTCAGAAGTGTCCTTTTGAGAGAAGATTGCAGTTAGAAGAGAAGGAGGCCATGTGATAAAGAGGCACAGAGAGAAAATGTTGTGCCAGTGGTTTAGCATGTGGGAGCAGATTATGGGCTAGATGCTAGAAAATGCAAAGACACAAATTCTTCCTGACAGCCATAAGCAGAAGTAACCTTGCTGGCACAGTACTCTAGTTACAAGAGAATTACTACAACTGGTCAGATTTTTAGACAGCAACTATCTTGGTTCAGTTTTCAATTGCTGTGGAAAATAAAACACCATGACCAAACATAACTTGGAGGCATGGGAAGGGAAGTGAGAGCAGGAACCTGGAGGCAGGAACTGATGCAGAAACCATGGAGGAATGTTGCTTATTTACCGACTTTTGCTCCTTGTAGCTTGCTCAGACTTCTTTCCTGTACAGTCCAGAACTACCTTCCCAAAGGTGGTACCACCTACAGTGAGCTGGACCATTCCATATTTTAAAAAGTCAGTCATGGTGGTGCATGCCTTTAATCCCAGCACTCAAAAGGCAAAAGCAGGCAGATCTCTGAGTTCCAGGACAGTCAGGGCTGTTTCACAGAGAAACTCTGTTGAGGAGTTGGGGTAAAAGGGGAGAGAGCAAAGAACAGAGAGAAAAGAGAAGAAAACACCCCTACAGGTTTCTCTACAGGCTAGTTTGGTAAGGGTATTTTCTCTGGAGGTTCCCCCCTCTCAGATAACTCTAGTTTATGTCAAGTTCACATAAAATTAGCTAATACACCAAAGAAATAGGGTTGGTAGTAAAAGAGATTTAAAATTAAAAGCGGTATATGTTGCCCTTTGGATGGGTAATTAATTTTCTATGTATGCTGAGCGAAGATGAATATATTATTAGAAGCTTATTCTATAGTGTTATTATCATAAATAATAACAAGAGAAGAACTAATCCATATTTGTATATGCACTGATCAATGTAATGTCTCTGGCAGGTATAGCTGGCCTTCTGTATCTACATTTTTAACTGCAGGTGAAAAATATTTGGGAAAAGTGAACATGTGTATTGTAACATGTGTAAGTTTTTTCTCTTGTCATTACTTTCCTAAATCATGTAACAAGTATTTACATAGCATTTACATTATGTCAGGTTAATGTAAGTGCTCTGGGAATGATTTACAGTATAAAGGAGATATAAATACAAGTAGGTTGTATACAAATACTTTGCTACTGTGTAAGAGACTTGAGCATCATTGGATTTTGTTATCCTCAGGGGTTCAATAAACCAGTGCCCTGAAGATACTAAGGTATGACTATGCTATTGATTGATTGAAGGAATGGGAAAAGAATAGTTTCTAAAGGTTATGGCCCTGTATTCTGCCTCTTTGAGAAAGGGTTTAACTTGGAGATGTCTTTGGATGAATATATGAGTGATTTAGTCCTCCTGCTGTCCCCCTCCATCACCTGTCCTCCACTGAACTCAGTATCTGTTAGTGATGGAATTTCTTCCTCATTACAACATGGTCACTAAGAGCATTTTATGATGCTTTGTAGACAGCTATTCCAGTTATAGTTTATCTTCTTGGTAGCAAACATACACACACACACACACACACACCAAACAAGCAAAAAAAAACAGAATGTGTTTTGATTACTTGAAACTTTATTCTCTCATTTCTGATGAAGAGATTGTCTTTGGAGAAACAAATAGATGTGAAGCTGAATTATTTGTGTAGAGTAGGGAGTGGAAAGCTGCTGGGCGTTTCAGAGGTGAGACTGCTGATAAAAAGGGGTCAGGTTTGCCACCAAAGCCAACACACAGGAATCTTGAAGCCACAGCTGTTCATGGCTTTGTTTTCTGTGACACTGAGCAGCATCTGTCTGTGTGCTGCCCTAGAGGTATCTCTCTGGGTGTCCAGGATTATTTTAGATTTAGGCAGCTGAAGTTTTTTGCTTAGGTGAGCTTATATGTTTGCCTTTTTGATGTTTTAATTCTTTTGTATCTAGCTGCTCTTTCTTAAGGAGCTCACAGTGCTAGATATAAAATTTTCCAAGATATAGTGGTAAATCAGTTTTTAGAAACTGAAAGAATAAGAGAATTTGAAGAAGCACAATTAGGGGTACAGGGTGTGGATAGTAGAAAACAAGTGTACAGCTTAATTAGAAAATCTTGCAGTCACTAAATATATCAGTGACTGCTGTAAACAAACTACTGGGAACTAGCTTGAACCAGTTCAGTAGGGTGATTTGCCCTGGGGTTGTTAAGGCATTTCATCTCCCTTAGGACTCCACAAGCTTTACATAAAGTGGTGATGCTCAGTACTGCTAACTCCTTTTCATTCATCTCTGTAGAGTAAATGGGTATTTGCTGTAATTCTTTTGTCTTCTCCTGGAAGTATTCAATACTTCAAGAATACATATTATAAAGCATATAGCTCAGTAAACTTTTACAAACACCTCTTTTGCCCCATTCCAGTCATTAACTCCTGAAGGGCTGACTTATGACAAAATAAAAGCATTTGCCTCTTCTTTGGTGCAAAGGACATCTTCAGCACTATTCTTTCAGCAATTTAAATGTTCCTTCTTTTTTGGTCTCCTGGTCACTACAATTTATACAATAGGTGTGCTTATCTTCTCTGAAGTGTTAAACTTTGTTCTAGAAGGTGGTTAAATTAACCAGTTAATTACTTTGAACTTGTGGAGACTTGGTTTTCTGTTTTCCCGTGGTAGGTGTATTTTGCTTTTATTCTTAGTCCTGGGACATATCTGTAAATTTAATTCATGGCCTTTCTTGGGTTTCTGAAGCAAGCCCAAGATGTTTATCAAGGCCCTCCAACTTGTCAGGTTTTCAGTTTTACAATTTCTCTCAGTATCCCCCTATCATGGGCAGTCCCTGAGATGAACACCCATCCCAGTTTGCTTGGAGCTGAGCAGCTTCTGAGACTGGACCTTCTAGGTTTAACTGTTCTGTTTCTGATGGCATTTGGGTAGGTTTTACTTTAAAACTGGTATTATTAATATTGCTATGAACATTATACTGTATTTTTTTCCTCATATATAGCTAAGAAGTTAAAATTCTCATTGGTAAAATACTTTTGTAAGACCAGGATGAAATAACATTGAAATCTGAACTCCCATGCCGTTTCTTCTACAACATAGTGCCACCATAAGTTTCAGAATTTATAGTAAATAACTTTAAAATCAGGTTGTTATACCTGATCACAAGCCAGACTTTCAGGGATGAATTCAAACCAGAGCCTGCTGTTTACTCTCTCCTCTCATTCCTTTAGTTTCTGTTTTTCTTCTCCCTTTTCTGTTCCTTTTTTGTATCCTTTTCCCTCTAGTCTTATAAGTAATCTTTAAGTCTTACAGTATATGTACATTATAGAAATTTAGGGAAATTAGGAAATTAGACCAGCATTAACTTAATGCTGGTCTCTTTCAGTGACGTTAATTTGTTGAAGCAGTTATCCTGTAAAATTTACTATTGCTTGGCTTCTGCCTATGCATTGGAAGTTGGTTCTAAATTACTAAATGAAGTTTTATATTACTATTATAATAATTATTATTATAGTGAGAGGGGGCACTGAGAATGAGAGGGAGGGAGGAGAGGGAGGAGGTTCAGAATCTGTCAGGCCCACACTGGCAGTTACTTCACGTTGAATCACACTAGGAAATGTCTAATTGACCAAGGCATTCACAATCTAAACCCTCAATTCTGCAGTATCATTTTTTTGTCACATGAAATAAAAAAATTTATAAGATGTTATAAATATATATGATGCTGCCATAGGGATGTTCATCCATCTATCAGGTAGTTTAAATATCAGCTGATAATTATTCATGTTGTCAGTTACCATCTCTGTGCCTCTTGTATTCTGAGAAAAGGAGAGGTTATTAATATAGCTCACCAGGCACCAAGCAAACAGACACTGGTTTGTAACAATGTACTAATAGTATGCAAGCCAACTTGGTACCAATATTTTTTATTACAAGGTTCACAGAAGTAATAAAAATGATTATTATAACTAATACCAAGTGAGTGCTAGCTATGTCCAGGGACTTTGCTAAATATTTATGTGCAGCTCATTTAATCAACACAACAGGCCTTTGAGGTGAGACTGCTTTTGTCATTTTGTTTATAGATGAGCATAGGCAGAGGGCTTGGGCAATTTCTTCAAGGTTATACATCTGGCTGACAGAAGAATTGCGGTTCAAGTTTAAGCAGTCAGTATCCTCTGAGTCGTTTCTTCACACCATCATGCTCTGCTGCCCATGTGCATGAAGGAAGTAGTCGTGTGGTCAAGCTGCAGAACCAGTTCTTGTCCAAGGACTAATGGCTTATGGATCCCGCAGTCATTCATTTTGATGTTGTTATCAGGCTAGGCTTTCTATTGTGTTGCTACTCTTCTTGCTCAGCTTGTCCGGAGAAAAGATACACTCTTGATTTCAGTTCCTTTCTTGCAGAACTAGCTTCTTTTGGTTTTCCAATTTATCTTTGTCAGGAATAACCCTTTGATTCTACCAGCATGTCTGGACATGATTTCTATTTAAAATGAAAACAACTTAAATTTTTCCTTTTTCTGAAACAGAATCTTCATTTTTTTTCTTTTTTTTTTTGGTTTTCCGAGACAGGGTTTCTTTGTAGCTTTGGAGCCTGCCCTGGAACTAGCTCTTGTAGCCCAGGCTGGCCTCGAACTCACAGAGGTCCTGCCTGCCTCTGTCTCCTGAGTGCTGGGATTAAAGGCGTGTGCCACCACCCCTTAGCCAGTTTCTCATTTTTATATCATCTTTGATAATGACATCTTTCTGGCCCCTGAGTTTTTCCTGTCAGACCCTTCTTTGATCGCTTCTGCCTCCCTTCTTCCCCAAGACAGGGTCTCAGTGTTTGAGGCCAAGGTAGGCCTCAAACTTGCTGTGCAGTTCAAGCTGACCTCAAGATTCCCGTGCCTTTGCCACCTAGATGCTAGGATTTCAGGTGTGTGCCACTGCTTTATTTTTCTTTCTTTGTTTTCCCTGTGTGCTCTACAAATTATTTGTACAACCTGCTTTATTCAGTATTTATCCAAAGTTAAAATCCAGACATTGATTAATTTTAATTATCTGAACTGAAATTCCAGCTTTGAAAGATCATACCGTAGGAACCTAGAAGCATTTTTCTTCATGGTTTCTGACCCCTTAGTTATCCAAGCAGATACTCTTAAATCCCAGGAACAAGAATAGTGATATTTTCTGGTTTTTGTTTTTAATTTCATTTTGAAATAGATAAACCAGTCCTGGAGCTTAGTTGTATTTTGTTTGTCAGTTTATTTTCTATTGTATAAGTAGTACGTGTAGCTGGATTCATCTTGTGGGAATTCATTCAGCCAATAGCCTTTTGGATCCTACCCATTAGGGTATGGTTTGAGGTACTAAAGCACAGACAGGAAGCTTGCTCGCTCTTTTTTTTCCCTTTCGCTTGGTGTGAACCTCCTTAATCACACCTGCAGATTCACACCTGTGATCTCAGTGCTCAGGAGGATGAGTGTAGAAGGGCTGCCATGCGTTCAGGGGTAATGCAGGCTATATGGTGAATTGAAGCCAGGCTGAGCTACTTAATAAGACACTGAGAGGAAACAGCAATAAATAGAAAGTAATAATTATTTGGAATCGTTATGAACAATTTGATATATTTTCTTTCAATTTTTTCTATGTATTTTGTGGAAAATGAGGATTATATGATGCCCATTTTGTTGTGCGCAAGAAATATATGAGAAAATTTTGCATATTTTCTTATTTAACATCTTTAGTAAACATCTTCCATATCATTGCTGCCTTTTAAAAACACGAACAAACAAACAAAAAAATCCATCACTTTCTATAACTGTGTAGCATTCTGTTTCCCTTGATGTCCTCATACATTCTTTTGGTTCTTATATCTCTATTGCCTTGACTCTATTGGACCATGCTCTTATATATGCAGAAGTAATCCCAATTCTATTTGATATCTTCAGGGAGTGATTAGGTAGCCTACAGTTTCATTCAGTATTACCCTACTTCTATTTATTCTATTTAATGTAAAGCAAAACATAATTTTTCACTTTTTTTCTTTATTCGTTGCTTTCTTTGATCTTAGCTAAGAATGGCCTCAAAGCTTTGCCTAAGACTGGGCCCTGAATAGCTCAGTGTAGTTGTTAGTATGCTAAATATTATTAGTTTCTTGTCTTTACAGTGAAGAAATCACTCATATCTTTATTTGTTCTTCCTAGAATGTCACAGGAATTAGTAAAAAAAAAAAAAACTGGGAGAAAATTGCTGTATAGAACTGTTGTGGCCGAATGGTATCTGGGTGTGTTCCTGGAGACTAATGCACATTGTATGCCTTCCCCCAGCTGGAGTGGTCTTTGCATCTCTAAGTTAATCTTTTTTTTAACAGCATTGTTATCACATATGTTAGAAAGGAAATAAAGTAGACAAACTAAGAAATCTAATATCTAGCTTTAATCATTTCTTCTCTGAAGTCAGAATAAGCCAGTCCTTGCACCCATAGAAACATCCCATCCATTCCTGTCTTGCCTCTTCCCATGACCTTGTTTCCCTTTTGATGTTCATTTTAAGGGTAGAGAGTAGAAGCGGCGGGGGGGGCAGTCTCTATTTTGCTACTCTCTGAGTTAGTGGTGTTTTTGAGCCTTGGTGTTCTCAAGGCGAGAAAAATTGCATGGCCTACCTGACCCTTCTTTCATGGACTTCTTAAAATAAATAAGTAATTTAAAAAAATGCTGTATTTAAATCCAGAAGTATAATTAACCACTACTAGTTCAATCTGTTCAATTTAGTGGTATTATGTGATTGTCTGCAGTTGCTCAGTGTTTAGATTGACACTATAAAGATGCTGTAGAGGTCAGAGTCTTTACTTCTCAGCCACATAGCTAGGTCATGAGCTTCTGGTAGTTACTAAAGATAGCAGTTTCTTGATTGGTAATTTATAATTTGTTGTCTATAGGAACTAGGAAATTGAGCAGATTCATGAAAGTGAGTCAGGTAAGATCCATTAGAGGGAAAAGAATTGAGCTTTTCATTCTTTTAATTATTCACTTCCAGGATTCTCAATTATCAATTTATTTCTTATCTGATGAAAATATCTTTTGAATGTTACTGTATTATCTGATTTTTAACTTCCTGTCCTGACTTTTTTGGGGGGGATCTATATTAGAAATGACATCAATGACACTGATCTTACAGCACCAAGGCTGTATTTTGGCAAGCAGTGGGAAAATATATCAGGATAGTTTGGAGCATGAGTGTCAAGAGCTTTGGGTGGGGTTCAGAGAGTTTGAAGTGTATATATAGTAAAAAAAAAACATTGGACATGTTAGGGAGAACAGTGAAATCTTGAAGACAATATTTTCTAGTCATATTGGTAGCAATAGCTCACTTAGTTTAGAATGGAAGAAACTGCTGGGAATCCTGCTAGTGTAACTCAGGGAGATAATGGAAACTGAAACTATGAGATCTACTAAGAGGTAGAGCAAGATATTACAGTTGTGCTTGAGGGAGCTTACAGGAAAGTAGTTCAATTTGACTTTATTTAATAGATACTTGTATCTTCCATGTTCTAAGTGCCAGCTGACTCAAGAAAATAACAAAAAGTGTTTGCCTTCATGGAGCTTATATTCTAGTAGAAGAAACACCATCAGAAAGTTCCTCCCTCTACCCCGTGTGTGTGTGTGTGTGTGTGTGTGTGTGTGTGTGTGATTGTGATATGATAAAATGAGGCAGTTAGCCCATAGGTCCCAGGAATATTGCTAGTTTATATAGAGTGACTAGGAAAGAGCTCACTGCTAAGCTGGTATTTGAACTGATTCCTGGAGAAAATTATGGATATTGCTGTTAAAATCTTTGAGAAAGATATTTCTAGTAGATAAAATGGCACATCTCAACACTGTGAGTTGGGAATGTGCTTATCTGTTAGAGATGCAGTAAGGGAGGATGTGTGCTGAGTATGAGATAGGACCAGAGGCTTGCTGGGATGCCTCAGGAAGCTACGTAAGCCCAGCAGCTTGCTTCTGGGTTTAAAGGACTGAAGGAGAAACACACTAGAATCAGGGAGAAAAGATGAGTAAGGGAGGCTTCTGCAAATGGTTCAGGTCAGAGAAGATAGATTAAAGCAGAATGGTGACTACGGCAACACTGAGTAGTAGTTAACTTTAAGGATGTATTTTTAAAGATTGAACCAATAGGATTTGCTGCTTTATTGAATGTGGCACAGGAGAAAAACAAGAAGTTAAAGATGGCTCCTAGCACTTTGGCTTGAGCAATGGGAAATTGGACTTCCTATTTGTTCAAATCCCACATAGAAAAAAAAAGTATGTGGGGCAGCCACCCACTCTAATCCAGCCTTGTAATTAGTAAAGACTCTGAGAACCAAGAAGTGACCTGCCTTGGGTCATTCAGGTAGTGGTAAAGATAGAACCTAATCACCCAGGTCTTCTAAATCTATTTAAAGCTCACTCCAGGACTTAATATCAACTTCCTGAGTTCCATTTCAGATATGGGAAAGGGAAGCATTTGTGAGGGCAAAAGCTGGAAGGAAGATCTGAAAACAAATTATGTAAAATGGACATTGAGACCAGAAAGTAAGTATTCAAATTAAAGGCCATTTGAGAGAAGACTGAAGATTAGAAAAGAGGAGAGAACACATTAAATAGACAAGAGGAACTTCGCAACTTAACTAAATGCTCAGTACATGAAGGAGTCAGGAAGAACGGGACTTCAACAATAACGTTTGATTGAGTTTGAAATCTTCAGGAACTTGTACTTACCACAACCTCCTCTAAAACCTTAAGCACTTTTTTCTCCTTTTTTTCATACAAGAAGGTAAAAAATGATGTAAGCCTGAGGTAGTGTTTCTTTTAATTCCTTCAAATTATCCTACCTGAATCCAGTGTGACTTAACACTTGTAATGTTATTTTAACATTTTATCTTGAAATAACTTCAGGTATAAATAAATTTGATTTTAAAGAAAGAGAAAAAGTCCTGTGCAGCTTGTTCATTACAAATCTACAAGTGCTAAGATCTCATAAAGCATGCACAATGTTTAAAATCAGGATGTCTACATGACACAATACCATTAATCTGTGGGTCTTATTCAGATGTCACGTCTTATCCCACTGACACCCAATTTCTGGCTTATGGTCTCGTTTGGGTCCTATTCAGAATCACAGGTGTGTTGAGGTAAACTGTCTCCTTAGTCTCTGATCGTTGACAGTCCCTTTGTCTATCTTTATGTTTCATAATTTTGATATTTTTGAAGAGTGGTTGCCAGTTATTTTATAGGTATCCCTCACTTTTTTCCCCCTATATGATGTTTTTTCATGATTAGATTCAGGATAAACAATCTGGCATCCCATCATAGTTGTGGTACTGCATTCTTTCAGTACATTACAGTAGGAGGCATTGCCTAGGTTTGTCCCATCTCTGGTAGTAGTAATGTCTATCGCTTATTTAGAGTGGTGACTTTCTTTTGTGTTTTAATAAATATCTTATGAGGAAATGTAAGAGTATGTAAATATCATTTCTCTTCATCCATTCTTTGAGGCAGGACTTTCTATGTGCCCAAGCTGACCTCTAACTTTAATCCCCTTGCCTTACTCCCTGAGTGCTGGGCTTATAAAGGTTTTTACTGTAGCTATAACCTCAAAAGATACTTCTCAGCTTAAATTATTGATTCTCCTGCCACTGTATGGATTCTAGGGTTCCAATAAAGAGAGAGAGGAATGAATCAAAGACTTAGTTCTTGCTTTAGGAAGGAACCTGGAAAAGGTGACTATTTACTTAAGAGAGTAAACTTTTGCAGAATAACTTTGTTAGAGAACTGAAAACAACTTTTTTGAGTTTTCACAATTGGAGTTTGATATGGAAGTACTTGAAATGTTTTGAATTAGTCTGAGCACTTAGGGTTGTTTCTGATTTGAGATCAGTGGTGAGTCTGAGCTAGGCAGAAAAGAGAAGGAATTGAGAGATACCTGAGCTTTTGCTCTGAAAGTCCTCCTGCATTCTGGAGTCCTGCTGGGTTTCTGAAAATACCTAATGTTCTATCCAAAACAGTAGTCCTTTGGATATATTTCTTCCACTGCTTATTTGAATGTATTAAACTGCCAAATAGATGTTGAAGGAAATGGACTACATGTCCCAGGAGAAAGGAATTTCAGCACACTTTCAGGTCATCTCTTCACATGGTTTGGGTTCTCCAAGCCTGCCTTGTATCTTCCTCAAACACTTTTGACCCCTTCTAACCCATAAGACGTATGCCTCAGAAGTTTGAATTTGGCATTCACAAGTTAGCTGTGGAAAGTGATAAAGAATAATGAAGCATGTTGAAAGATGCTGCGGCATAGAAAAAGAGCATTGGATCAGTAATTAGCCTGAATCATGACTGGGGCTCCATATTGTTGCTTTGTTTATCTTCTTAGTGGTTTCATTATTTTCTACCACAATTTTGACATTGTCTTCTAGATATTACCTGTAGACTAGAGAAATGTTTAAAGAACTTGAATTAAAAGTTGGTTCTTGGGCAAAGCAACTGAAATATTCATTCATATTTTCACAACATTTAAATGAGTAGTTGGAGCCCAAGGTTTAAAAAAAGACCAGTCTTAGTTGTGACAAGCTTGCTTTTTTCTTTTGATTCTAGAAATATGGTTATGATTTAAGAAAAATATATAAGATCCTATATTTATTCATTTTCTTAACTTTCAGATTTCTGTATAATAAAATATTTTTAGACCTCTTTAAAATATTTGGGAATAATTTAAAATTATGATACAACTGCAGGCTTAGTTTACTCCCTTCTCTCTAGGTTTATACAGAAGATTGGTGTGCTCTGGCTTGGGGAGCCTGTCCCTGGCATTTCAGATTGTTTATTTCGACCCTGCATATTTGACTGTGAAGCCCTTATTCCATAAGGAATATGGAACTGACGATCCTTTCTGCAAGATAAAAGAACATCTTGATTAAATTAGGGGGTGGCATTTGAAAAAAAGGCACAGAGACACAATGGTCATTTTTTTGAACTCCATAGTGCCTATGGAGAATGAATGTTCTTGTTAAATATTACCATGACCTACACAGTCCCATACATGCTTGAGGCATAGCTCAGGTATTATCCACAGGAGTTGATGGATAGAGGTGACCAGATGAGAGGCCAGTTGAGGTCATGCTCCTCATTTCCAAATTGAGAAACAATCTTGGCCCATAAAGAAGAAATACAGAAAGGCCTATGGCTGCTTTCTTTCTGTCATCGCTATAACTAACATTTGATACACAAATAATATTCTTTTTAAAAATTTTTTTCTTTAATTTTTTTATTTTTATTAAAAATTTCCACCTCCTCCCCTCCTTCCATTTCCCTCCC
>LOJH01055313.1:0-11888 GCA_001685095.1 Ellobius talpinus | reverse complement strand
GCGGGTCACGGTATGCAGGGTGAGTGCCTTGGAGGACTGGGATCCTGCAGCTGACCTTCATGCCCCGGGTTGGGGAGCCGGGCGACCATCTATGGGACAGCCCCGGGTCTTCAGCTCCAGCCTGGGGATCTGCTTGTCACATGCTTCTTATTTATATTTGCAAACTGCCCTGGTTCGGGTCCAGCTGCAGATGCTTACCTCCCATTCTTTGCCTCCTTGTGCCATCTTGCATTTATTAATAAAACATGAAAACTGGGGTGCGGGAGGTTTGTTCCTGAGGGGAATCCCATTGCAGTATAGCAAGCGGGCGCCCATTTTCGGGTTTCAGACGTGGTGTAGAGGTGGAAATCCCACACCCTGGGGATTTGTGGCTTGCTTGGTCGTGACCACTTCCTAGTGGGCTTCCCCGGTTTGTCGCTAGGCGCCCCAGTGGCAGGATGGACGGTCTGGAAAGGATAGAGGGTTTCACTGTCAACCTGGCATCCTGTTCAGAGGACAGGTGCAAGCTAAGGCAGTTCCCTGCTTGCTAACTTGACAGGGAGGCTTAAACCCAGAAAAATCTTTCTCAAAATTGTTTAAAAAAAAAAGGAGGCCTTGAATTGAATCTCTGAGACTTGCCTGCTCAAACTCATCGCGGTTTTGCATCCGTAAATGTTTAAAGCTATCCACCTGTTGGAAGTCAGACCCCATATTCTGTTCTGTGTCATAGTCTCCAATACTGAGATAATAATAGTCCCATATAGATTCCTTCTATCCTCTTTAAATGTGTTGCCGTTATTTGTTTCTTTTGAAATAAATCCACGTATGATTTGTTGCCTTATATGTTAAGACTGAAATCTTATGATGTATTTATATCCCATATACATACGCCACCATATCCTAAGCACCGAGTTTCTCTTTGGTGTGTATTACCTATTTCCCTGGCTTTTTACTTAGCTTTGAAGAAGAGTGGACAAAGTGGAACGTATGTAACTGCTTCCCCTCCCCCAAAATAACATAGTGAAAAGAATAGAAAGAGCTGGAAGCCCAAAAGGAAAATGACTAGGGGAAGATGTGGGATATGGCAGCTAGACTGTAGTGCCACATTAAATAATGAGATATATTCATATGGACCCAGTATGAGCTAAAAGTTATTTGTGAGCGATTTCCTTGGAGCCCTCAGGGCTCCCATCTCTGTGTTGGAGATGAAGAAGCTGGGACTTAAGGTTGACTGACTTGCCCAAGGTCACACAGACAGGAGCAGGGTAAAGATGCAATTCGCCTGCATCACACCCAATTGCAGGGTGCTGGGGGTGTTGCTGCCACCTTTTCATTAAGATCAGGTTCATGTGTGAGCATTTAGGCCCTGGTGCGATTTTCTGCTTCACAGATTCCATACCAATTTTGTGGCTCTCCCAAATGGGAAACTGTTGTTCTTTCTCTAGTAGTGACACCGAGCCTATTTTTTAAAACAGGGTCCAAGGCATTCTGCTATAAAACTACCCCCCATAATCAATTACATTCAAAAATTTGTTTCACTATCAGTTTAAAGCCACGGAGTACCTAGAAATCAGGCAGAGTGCTTGCGTCTTTTTCACACTCCCACCCCACCCTGCTTGGACAGGTGTCACTGCCAGTCATCACAGTGACTTTACCACACTTATTGTGGGTGCCGAAACGGGGTGAAGGGATTCATGCCAGCCATGTGCCATCATCTAGCTTCTACAAACGTGGCAGTTACTCACTCACAGCTCTGGAAATTTGTATGTTTGGTTATGGGTGTATATTTAATCTCCTTTTCCACAAGCGCATTCTTACAGTCCAGGGGTTGGCTTTTGTCACACACAGCAGTTTGCATGGACTTACACACGGCTGCAGTGTCATGCAGTGTCATGCAGTTTGCATGGACTTACACACGGCTGCAGAGTCATGAATGGAAGTGTCACCTAATGGAGCTGCTGGATTTTATATTCAGGTTGTGTAATTGAACTCGTGGTGAGAAAGCTACAGTTGAATGTAAAGAATCAACTGAAAAGTATGTCCTATGGAAAATATAGCTTTTAATGGTGCATTGGTATAATAGATAACACTAAGCAAGGTATATGAGATGGGCGTAAGTTCTATGAGCTCCGTTTTCTTCCTTAGACACTGAGCGTAGTTTGAATGTTTCCTCCTTCATTAAACTGACTCCTACTGATAGTAGACAGCTTGTATAAAAGATTGGCCTCTCAGAAAATACTCAGTTTTGAAAGAGTTCAATTTCTAGAGCTTACAGAATGCTGAGGTGGAATTTTTCTGCTCTGGAGATTTCCAGCCTATGGGCAGATAAACTCAAGATAATCCCAACAGCACTGGAAGAGGCAGGAAGTGTGGAGAGGTCTCTGGTTTCTGGGGGAAGAGAATGATTTTTCCCTTTGAAAGCAGTCAACACTCCTGCCAGGCAGGAGTCCCACAATTGTCTACTGCCTCCCATGCGAGCAGAATTTTGTGTAATGCACAGATGAACACCCTTCTTGGTGCAAAGGTCAACTCGGAAAATACAAAATAAAAAGTATTTCTGTACTACATATTTTTTATTGAAACTTTTTTTTTAACTAGGAAAAGCCATATGGGCAATTATGGAGGCTTTGTCATTGCTTTTTATTCCACTCACCTAGAGTGTACATTTCGGAGAGGAGAGGAAAGGACTGCTGTTTTTAAGCTATGGGTTTTGCTGTAACTGGTTATAACACATGTTCTAGTGCATTGTGAGTACGACACCGGGAGCTGTCTTGTGTTAGCTGGCCTTGCAAATTGTTTAGTTATAAGATGGAGTTTTACTTATAATATCCCTTCATTTAGTGGGTTTTTGTTTGTTTGTTTGGTTGGTTTTGTTTTATTCGAGACAGGATTTCTCTCTGTAGCCCTGGCTGTCCTGGAACTCGTTTTGTAGATCAGGCTGGCCTCGAACTCAGAGATCCACCTGCCTCTGCCTCCCATGTGCTGGGATCAAAGATGTGCGCCACCACTGTCCAGCTTTAATTTAGTATTTTTAAAAGAAAAAAAATTTAGTGCCAGCACTCGTGAGTCACAGAAGTTCACAGATAGCTGATTGTAATTAATTAAACTTCACTGGTTTCTGTTTCTCTCCTCAGTGGGAGCTGTAGCAAGGGGTATCCATCCTCTCCTTTCAAATGGAACCAGCCGAGGGTCATAGAGGGTCACGAACTCATCTGGGACCTTCTCTGGTCCAGATCTCAGCTTAGGACCCTAGAACTCCCTATGAGTGTTCCAAAAGTGGGTCATAGTGGCCTTCAGTGGGGTGGGGTGAAGTCTAAATAGAGCAAGGCCGGAAAGCTAATTCCCTTGCATCAGTCAACATTGGCCTATGCTGTGATTTTTTGCAAATGTAATAAATGTTCACTGCAGAACATTCAGTCATAAAAAAATTAGAAGGTTGAAAGTCAGTAGTCAAAATGTTTGATAGTCCTAACTATTACCAGTGTTCACCATTAACAGTTTGGTATGGATTGCTCCAGATTTTTAAGTGCAGAAACTAAAATGTTATTTTCTTATGATTATTATGTTCATAGACAAATAGCGTTTTTCCTGTTTTTTTGTGTGTGTTTTTTTCACCTGCTAATACATATTTGATGTCTGAAAGGCCCTTGAATGATCTGCTTCTAAACACTTTTTTTCAGCCACAGTGGTAGCTGGGTGGGAAGAACTGTACAACTAGGGAAAGGTTGAGGGAACCGACGGGTGGTAGGTAGGAACCTGGCATTTGCTGTGTCCAGATAGGGAGTTTCATATTCCATGTCCCTTAGCAGTTACCCTTTGTGGTCAGGTGCATAGATGTGGCGCTGGGAGCCCACAATAAACAACAGAGGAACAGACCTGATTTGGAGGCTAAGCCAGTGCAGCTCAGACTCCAGGCTTTCTCTTTTGTCTGATTGCGGGGCAAAGCGGTCTCTGCCCCTTACTTGTCTCACCTTCCATCCTGTTCTGATCCACCCATACTGGCCTCCCAGTTGTTTCTCTACCTAGAGCCTTGGCTACGGCAGGGTTTTTCCTGGAATGCTCTTCCTGCAGGTACTGTCAGGGCTGGCTTCCTCCAAGGAAGCTTGAGGCTTTGCTTAAAGTCTAACTGTGCCTTCAAAACAAGTCCACCCACCCCAGTGATGCATCCCTCCTTCCTGCCTCGTTTGCATTCATAACACTCCTGAGGACACAGCATTAAGTCTTTCTGGAGTTTATTATCTGTCTCCTCTGTGGAACAAATGCTCCGGAAGACCAAGGTTTTGACGGTTTTGTTACTCTCTTACCCCAAGTGCCATGGAAAGGGGGGTGACAAGCTGTTGTGGTGTCTTTGAATCCTTCCAGCTTCCCACATTTCTTGTTATTGTTAGTGGTGGCGCTTGCTGTTCCCTGCAGTGGCCTTTTATGTTCCTTAGAGGAACAGCAAGGACAGTGCAAAAAAATTAGAAAAAAAAAGTCTTCCTTTTGCTCCGGTATTGTAAAAGAGGAAACTCCTGAGGAGAATCAGGCACCATAGAGATGGAGAGAAAGTCCCTGAGTGTCATTCTTTGCGTATGATAGGGCAGCAAAGCATACAGAGAGGCCCATGACTCCCAGGTCCTGCCAGGCTTCCCCTCTTCTTGTGCTGCACAATGCTTTTGATGACTTCCAAAGGAGACTCTAGAATGCTTTGCCAACCACCAAGTTTTCAGCCTGTGTCTCTGAAAAGAAAAGAATCTATACTCACTCACACCAGTTTTTCACCCAAGCGGACTAATCATTGTGTTACCTGTAGTAAGCCACTACGTTGTTTAAACATTATCCAATACCCGCTGGTGTCTTTCCTGCCTGTGTCAGGGTGTGAGTTCACTCTCGAAGCACTTGTCACTGTGTCTGAGAAGTGTGGCCAGCAAGCATGAACCAGAGCATCACTCAGAGGTCCCTTTGGCCCACACTCCTGAGCTCATATCTATATGTCTTTGCACATGTATAATTTGCAGAAGTATTGTTTGGGACACAGCAAAATCATAGAAACTTTGGGGACTGATTCAAACCTAGAACTCTGTAGAAAGAGCTAGGATGCTGAAGGAAGCTGATAGTCATGGGAAAAGGCCTTGATGAAAGAATTCCTCCTCCTGCCTCCCTCCTCCTCCTCCTCCTTCTCCTCCTCCTCCTNTAATGGCTGCCCTCATGGCTCCGAATTCTTTGTCATAAGCAGAATTCCCTTTCCAAAGCTATAGTCTCCCTAAAACTGTGTTTGACTTATAACAGAAACTGTCCATCACCTAGCATGAACTGCAGTGCTAACCTCTCGTTAAAACAAAGATCTGAGAATGTCTGTTTTGCAGCTCAGGTTTTTGGAAGCTCAGACTGGGATCAGACAGATGTTCTCAGTGTGGAGCCATGCTGCGTGCAATGGCATGGGAGGCTTCCCTCCCATCACAGCCCCAGAGCGAGCTGTGTGGAGCTCATGTGTCATCTTTCTCCCTGATAGTTTCCCTATACATAGTAAAATTTTTGCATTTCACCTGCATGCAAAGCAGCTAATTGTCTCTTATTGTAATTACTAAAATGTGTTATTTTTGCAAGAGTAGGATGGAATATATTGGGAACCCTCGAATAAAGTCAAGGTTGCTCTGTTTCAGGATCACTCCTTAAAACGAATTGTGGAAACCTGTCTCCTGTCTTTGCTGCCACTTCTTCCCCAGGGCTGGATTTGCTGTCATCCTCCTTGCCCGGCAGGAGGCTCCTGTCCTCACCCCTCTCTGGTAAAGGTCACAAATCTGATAGCTGTTTCTCAGATTTCCTTCCTGATGGCTCAGCAGCATCCAAGCCTGCTGACTGCTTCCTGGAAACACTGCCTCCCCTCCACACTCAGAGGCTTCTTGCTCTGTCCCGGGCTGATGTGCTTAAGGAGTCTGAGCTCTCCTGGGATTTGAATCCTGGCCCTTGCATTTACTAACCATGGAACTTGAAATAGTTAACTGGCTGGGACCCCTATGGGAGAGCTACATCATGGCTTTAGGAGATGAAGATTCAAAGACTGTGCCAAGACAGTAGCAGTTACTAAATGTCACCTTTGATCAATATCACTTCCTGCTTAGATACCCCTTGTATCTTTGGAATAAAATCCCAACATTTCTCCCTGACATCAAGACCCCTAAAACTAGTTTGTATTCAGTTCCCCTCAGGCCTTTTTTCCTTTCCAGCACATTCCCCACTGGGCCACTTTCACCTTGTCCTGCTCTGCCCCCCTTCCCCACCAGAGGGCTTAAGAGGTTGAGGACTCTGCTTGGTAGCCTGCCTGCCGGGAGGCACAGAGTGCTGACTGCTTTGTGATGTCAGCCATCCTCCCTTGGGCATGAAGCCTATCACACTGGCAGACCACAAATTACTCAAAAACATCAGCTGTGACTTACACCTTTCAAAAATAGCTCTCTCCGCTTTCAGCCCAACCCTTTACACACAGTAGAAATTTAACTCCTGTTTTTTTTTTTTATCTGCTAAGACATTGTAGTTTTAGATGGGCCTTCCAAAATCCTTCTAAATTGCAGCCCATATTGGTGATTCTGGAGTCCATACAGGCTTTATAGGCAAAAACTGAGTCAATAGCCCCGGGACAGCAACCCCCTGAGAACCTTTTGGAATGAGGAGGGATGCACAAAAATAACTAAAAATAATGGGAGCGTAGGGAATGATTTAAGACTTTACAAAGTAGCTCGACTTCTTTCCAACCTATGAAGCTATTTTAAAGTGATCAGAATTCTGGCTTTGAATTGTTTTGTGTAGAGTTGTGTGTGTGTGTTGTTTTCTGTCCCAGTCCTCCGCCACCAATGAGATGGATGCTGAGAGTACAACAAACACATCCGCAGCCCTCAGACTTGTGGCAGACCTTCTCTGGGCTGCTCTGTTCTGGGTCTGCCTTTCCCCCATAGTGCCAGCTAAAGAGGACATTAAAGTTAACAGAAATCTGGGGTTGGGACATCTGCTTTAAAAAAAAAAAACAGGAAAAGCTGTTATGTCCTGTGGTAAAGTATCTGCTGTACAAACACAAGGACTGTGTTCAGATACCCAATACCTATGCCAAAAAAGGGGGAGCATAGTCGCAGTCATCTGTAATCCAGGGGGTAGACTGGCCAGCCTCTGGGGCTTGCTGGTCAGCCAGTCTAGCCAATCAGTGAGCACTAGTTCAAGTGAGAGACCCTGCCTCAAAACATTAGGCTGAGTCCAAATGAGCCCAGTTGAGAAAGAGTTGTGTCAACCTCTAACTTTGACATGTATAAGTATGTGTCATGTGCACACACATGCGCGTGCACACTCACACACTCATATGCACACACAGTACTCGCATGCACTCACACACATACACACATGCCTGTACGCACACACACGTGCACACATGTGTGCACACAATCTAATCCTGTTACTGGCATCATCAGTGGCATGAAAGGATGGTATGTGTTTTTTGTCAGTATCTGCTCTATCTCTGAGGTCATGAAAAATCAGACTTTGTTTTCTTCTGTCAGTATAATGACTTTTTTTTCTTCAACGGAGTGTTACTAGGTCTGTCAATCACACACCAGGGCAAGCCCCATTCCCAGGAATGGTCAACACAAAATGAGCTCAATGATATTTTTGTGGACTTTTTGTTTCCTTCCAGCATTTTTTTTGTCTTATTAGTCTTTTGCCTGTTTGTTTTGATTTTCATTTTTGTTTCAGCTTTTTTGTTTCTTGTTCCCCCACCTTTTTGTCCCTCTTTTGAGAGAGAAAACAAAGTTGGATGGGTAGAGAGGTGGGTAGGATCTGGGAAGAGTTAGGGGGCAAGAAGAAACAAGACTTAATATATCCTATGAAAGAATTTAATTAAAAAAACACAATAAGAAAGAAAAAAAATCAAACAACTTTCTCCTCTAACCCTGGAGGCCACCAAGAGCCAGAGAGGTTCTTTGCACCTTGAGGCTTCACGGTGAATTCCCCACTCCTGCGCTCTTAGCAGTCTGGGCAGGTAACTGCACACCCTGGTGCATTACCTGAGATGTTTAGCACCATTCCTGGTCCATGCTACCTGATGCCTGTAATGCTGCCAACCCTCTCCGAGTATGATTACCAGAATTTTCCCCAAATTACCAATGTCTCATGGGTATAAAATCTTCCTCAGGTGAGAATTGCAGGATCATACAGAAAATTCAGTGACGGTCTGGTTTGTAAACTCTAGAGTTTGGGCAGTTTTGGGTCAAATGAAGATTGTAACTTATGCGTGAGATAAATTTGGCTTTAAAAATTGAAATAGCCTTGGTGTTTCTAAGCAGCGCCTAGACTATTTCACCAATAATGAGATGTAAATAAAATAGCTGTAAAATTCAGATCATGTTAAGTCCCAAAGGTCTAGATGCAACAGCATAATCTAGGATACCACAGTCATCTTCGGGATATTTGATTGGGGCATTTTAAGTGTACAAAATACTGTTAGGACTGTAATAATAAGTCTATCAAACAAAAAATAGTATTTCTGCAGAACTCTGAGTGGTTTGTGATTGAAGACATCGTTTGACCTGTGGAGTGCCAGTCCTGCTCACCACTTTCCTTCTGACCAAAGGGTTGTTCCAAAACAGCCCTTCAGGGGCTTCAGGGATGAAGGATGAGTGGCAAGGTACTCTGGGCTCTGGTGAAAGGCCACAATGGCTCAGTCATCTTCCTGAGTGTTAGAAAATGTGGCTGTAGACTTGTGATTTAGAGCCCAACTCCAATCGGCAATCACCACTGTGTTCTTTCTCCACGCAGTTGCAGAAGTTGCATGCCACACCCAAAGACTGTGACAGTTAATTACATGCTTTCTGGATGACTTTAAGACCCCATCCTTGAAAGAAACCTGCTTTGGCTGAAGATTACTTTTGGCTTGTTCATTGCCTTTGGGGAAGGGAGAGCACACGCTGAAGACTTCCAGTGTGCTCCCTACCAGGTAGTCCAGAGATAGCCTGATGTGTTTTCTTCCAAGATTAGAGGAGACTGGGCATCTTCAGGGTAGTTCAACCATAGAAAAGGGGGGTAGTCAAGGATAGCTTCAAACTTACAATCTTTCTGCCTCCACCTCTTCAGCACATTCTACTAAGTGAGGGAAAGAGCTTGGAACTGGATAAATGACTGGACTTGGTTTAGACCAGATGAGGTCTTGTTCATACCTAAACATCACCCTTAAATGAAGTGGCTCTTGCACCTCTGAGTAGGCAGAAACCTGAAGCTGTCAAAGTTGTCTTCAATACCAGAAAAGAGAAGACCAGTGGAGACAGTTTGAGGACAAAGACAGGCGGCAATGGAGCCATTTCTACTTGTCCCTCTTACACGCTTGCTGGTACTAGTTCCTCCCCCTTTCTAATGATACAAGGATGCCTCCCCTTATAGCAGGTCATATTCATTCCTTCTTGTAACAGATTGAAGGCTTCTGTTAGCCATGCACGAGAATTTTATCTTTCAAACCATTCAGAGGATCATTAGCAATAAAGAATCATAGATTAAAGTTTGTATACTGCTTTTCTTTTTCTTTTAGACTTACTTATTTTATATATATGATTGTTTTGCCTGTATGTATGTCTGTGTACTATATGCATGTCTGGTACCTTCAGGGGTCAGAAGGTGGTATTGGAACCCTAGGAACTGGAATTACAAATGGTTGTGAGCCACCATGTGAGTGCTATGAACTGAACCCAGGTCCTCTGTAAGAACAAGTGTCCTTAACCATCGAACCAGCTCTCCAGCCCTGTACATTGTTTTTTAGATATAATACTAGTATATATATACACACACACACACTCATGCACACACACATATAAATAGAGTACAGAATAGTATAGATGGAACTTTTATTGAGAAGTCAAAATACTCATGCAACTTTCTCTAAGTTTTTATTAATTCTTTGAGAATTTCATACCATATATTTTGATCATATTTACCTCAACTCCCCCTCAATCCACCCCCACATCCCTTCCCCCAATTTTGTGTTTTTTTAAAAAATTTATTTATAACCTATTGATTCCCAGCTTATGCTGATGGCGTGTGGGGTGTGGGGCCATCTTCGGGAGCATGGTCAATCTACCAGGAACCACACCCTTGAAGGAAGCTGACTCTTCCTCCTCCAGAAGCCACAAGTTGTCCGTAACTCCTCAGTTAGGGGTGGAGGCTCATGCATCCCTTCTTACTCCTTGACAGAATGTTGGCTGGCTTGATTTTGTGCAGATAACCACAGCTACTGTGAGATCCTGAGTACAGAGACCCAGTTATATCCAGAAGACCCTGTTCTGGGCTGGCCCTCCTCGACCTCTGACTCTTACAGCCTGCCCCCTCTTCCATGATGGTGACTGAGCCTTGGAGAGGAGGTGTGAGAGATGGCCATTGAGCACTCCGCTGACACTTCCTCTCTGCACCTGTGCACTAGTTGTGATTTTCTATGCTAACCACCATCCACTACACCAAGAAACTTTCCAGATGAGGTATGAGAACTGCACTTAATCTGCTGGTAGAGACATTCAAATTTAGAGGGCCATTTGATACGGTATCCAGTAAGTAGAGATGATAACAAGAGGTATGCTTATAGGGCCTATGTGCTCCACAATCATGGGTTCATGGCTAAATTCATAGTACCAGGCATGCATTTCCTTCTATGGTGGGCCTTAAATCTAATCAGAGAGTAGCTGGTTGCCCCCATAGCATTGGTACCGTTATTGCACGCATGTGTATATCTTGCCACCCAGGTCATAATTGCAGTTCACCAGGTTCACAGCTGGGTAAGATTATTAAAATTTCCCACCAGCAGCCTCTATAGCACCCTCCAGTACTATGAAAGCTAGCCACTGGGGAGGAAGCTTCCTGATCTGTACCAACTTAATTGTTCCATGTTCTGTGACCAATTTGTGTAGCGCCTTCAGCAATAGGGTCTTACTATTTAGTTATGGTGGGCAACCAAGAGCAATTGCAATATCCTGTATTTGGAGGATGTCTCCAGAACCATATGACTTGCTTTTATTATAATATTTATTCACTTTATTGTAGCAGTGTAGAACTGAATGCATTATACCTCCAACATATGTCTGTACTTTAAATGTTGAAAAGACGTACTAGCCTAAAGCATCAGGGTTTCTGGAATCTAGTCTTAGCTTTCCCACAGACTAGAAGTATAACTTCAGACAGGTTCCTTTACTTTTCTAGATTCTGGCATCCTCTTTTGCCCAATGATAGGAAAGAACTTTGTGGTTTAAGTATCCAAAAATAATCCCTCCACTTCTTTAAACCACACGGCGTCTTAAAACAGCAGCACATAATAATTCACACAAGTGAGCTGTTTTTTCAGATTATACTTCAGTTATATTTGTTGGAAGGCTCAAGCATAGATGAATGGCATTTGGCAGGAGGAAACCTTAGTCTATTTGAAACCCTTAATTTTACTCTGTAGGCTGCTTTGTAGCTTGGTCTGTGTCAAAGGACACTGCATTGTCAGATGACACATTAGGGAGATAGAATTTTGCCGCAGCTTCTTCATTTGTGGATGATTGGCTTGCGTCAGAGAGGTAGTGTCCAGATTTCCAGGAGAGGCTGCTTCGAAAACCGAGTATGCCTATCTTTAGAGGCCTCGTGTCCAGTTCCTATGGAGACAAGTCCATTGTCATTGACCACACTGAGTGAGGACCATAGGTGGTTAAACATAGGATTTGTTTCAAGACTTTGTTTATAGTCAAATACAATTGCCACATTGGGTGTAAAGTGCTCTGTGTGTGTGTGTGTGTTCGTTCATGTGTGCATGTGGAAACAAGACATCCATATTAAGTACCTTCCTCAGTCCCTCTCCATCTTAATTTTTGAGACAGTCTTTTTTTTATTTTATTTTTCCATTCAAAAATTTACACTTCCTCCCCTCCTCCCAT
>LOJH01055312.1:0-11889 GCA_001685095.1 Ellobius talpinus | reverse complement strand
CCGTGCGGGAGCCAGGCGGGAAGAAAAGCAGGCCCGCTCCCCTATCACTACACTATGGTAAAAGTATCCATTCTAAGATAACATCTTCCCTCTTAATTAAAATTCCTGTAGGGGAAGAGTTAGAGGGTAACATAACCAGAATGCAGTTAAGATTTGGATTCATATGATCCATATGTGTCTTTTGTTATTTTCCTTCTATCAAAACCAGTTATCTCTCATCTTCAGGTGATAATTCCATGGGACTATTTAAGTCTTTGTTACCATCTAAGTTTTTGTTTAAATGAATTATTTGATCAGGTTTTATCCCAGTAGTTGGCCATAGACTGGAAATGTCTCCTAGCTCTCTTTGGAAGTCATTAAGAGGCTTCAATTGATCTTTCCTAATTTGCACTTTTTGTGTTCTAGTTTTCTGTAAACCTATTTTATAACACAGATAATTGATAAAGTACCCACATTGTATTTTTCAGATGGAATTTTTTTAATCCCCAATTAGGAAAAACTTTCTTTACTTCTTCAAATATTAATTCTAAAGTGTCTACACAGATTGGAAAATGTTGCCCATTAATGGTAAACTATAGATTCATTTCTAATGGCTGAGTAACAGAATTTTTTACAGGGTGGAACTACTTAACATTTCCTGTGGAAGATCATTCCATTGATATCTTTTAGAAGGCTGGGAATTATTATAAGTAGGCACTGTGCAGGGAAATTTTTCTCTGTTCTTTTCTTGTAATGTATAGTGAAGAAACAATCTTGTAAATCAAGAACTACAAGAGGACATTTTTAGGCAATAGGGAATCCAGAGGAATTCCAGATTGTAGGGGACCCATTGGTTGAATCACCTCATTAATAGCTCTTAGATACGCTACTATTATTATTTTCCAGATTGCCTTTCAACAACAAATACAGTGGAATTTCCAAGGGCTGTTGATACTTCAATATGCTGAGCTTCTAGTTGCTTCTGTACCAGCTATTATAGTCTGAAGTTTCTCTACTGTTAAAGCCCATTGCTTAACCCATACAGGTTTTTCTGTCAACCATTTCAAAGGTAAGACTATTGGTAACTATGAGAGTTTGCCAGTTGTCATTCTGTGCTTTTGTAAAGCTTAATATAGATCGTGTCTGTTTTTATAGTACCTTATAATATTCTTCCCAGAAACATGAGTAGGCTTATGGTCTGTTTCTGAGACTTCAGGAATGTTTATCTGAGTATTCCATTATTGTAATTCCATTATTACCAGATCATAATCCCATGGATTCCCTACTATATAAGAAACATATGGCCTCATACTTCTTCTCTGTCCTTCTGGCTATATGCATTCAACCCATTTTGTGCTTTGATTTACCTGAGATAGGATTCCAATTTCTAAGAATTGAACATCTGCCTCATGAACACACCAACTCGGAAGCCATGATTCTGGAGTAATAATAGTCACACCTGTTCTGGTGTCTAATAACCCTTCCATTATAATGTTATTTATTCATACTCTCAACTTTGGTCTTTAACCATTTATGGAAGTCTGCCAAAATATGTGCTTTCTATCTTCTGTTGGAAGTTTTGTTTCATACTCCATGGTTATTCTATCATTCAGAGCAGTATGTATTTTTATAATTCATTGAATTTTCTATTTCCCTGTGGAGGTGTGTACACTACAGCGACTGGGAATAATTGGACCACATTTGACCTTGGGGCCTGTGAGAGGCCCCTCAAGAAATTTCCCAATGATAGTGTGTTGCCTTGTTTCTCTCATTTTGCTCTACCCTCATTTTTCCAGTGTGGGTCTTTTCTGTATTTTGTAAATAACTCAGAAGGTTGGGGCCTTCCATTTGGCTGTTTCACAGAAGAAACATTATTTCTAGGAACACTCTGTGTACAATTCCGTATGATTGGCTTCACCTAGTCTCAGATGATCTGTTCTATCACAATTAAAGCATTTGGTATTTTGATGTCTCTTCATACCATTGGAAATCACTTATCTTACCAAAACCTCAATGCTATGGTCAAAGGGTTCAATATTGGCTGTGTATAGGATCCATTCATCCATTGATGCCAATATGACCTTTGAAGGCCAAAGTATTTTTTCATTGTAACTTAGCAGTTTCAAAAGCAAGAAACTCAATGAGCACTTATCTAGACTTCTGGATCTGCTACCCCTATTTGTATAGCTTCTATTAATATTTGCAAAAGAGTCACTAAATGGTTCTCTTGGGCCTTGTATAACTTTAGTATTTGATTAAATTCTTTCTCAAGTTCTTTAATCTTGTCCCAAGCATTCAATGTTACTGTATAGCATAGGGAAAATATGTGCTCATTGTATATAGCTTGATTTTCCAGATCAGAATCCTCACCAAGAATTTGATATTGGGAGGCCTCAAAACCTCTGAATCTACCTTGATATTCAAGGACCTTAGCATCTTCTCTTCAAAACCTCTTCCAATAAAACTGGGAACTATGGTCTAGTATATCTGAGACTAGGTGAAGCCAATCATACGGAGTAACCATATTTCTTGAATCCCATGTCTGTACCAACTTCCTCCCATTTTAATATCTTTTAGACCTATTATTATTATAGAGTCCCAATTACATTCTCTATATCCTTTGGCATATTGAGTATTTGCTGGCTTTTCAGAGATAGTAACATGATAGGTAGCTAAAATACTTGGTAAGTCATCTTTGACGCTAAGAGGTACCAGTTATGTTATGTCTTTACTATTTTCTTTAGCCTTTACTTACCCTTCTTGTCTATCAGTTCTGACAAGTTCCTTAATCAATTCAACTCTTTTTATCACTGTGTTTTATAGAATTTGAATATCTAGACCTGTGAATATTTCTAATGATATTATTAAGTCAGTTAATTTCTGGTTCTCATTCTTTACATGTGATTCCAAGTTTTTTATTTTTTTAATTTTCCTATAAATGATATCTTCTCCTCCTTAGAGATTATTTGGGTGGCATTTATATAGCCTTTCAGGAGGGGTGTTCTATCTTCTAGCTTGCCATAACATATTAACAGATTTTGATTGTCAATTTCAACAGGAAGATGGAATCTTGATATAGTTTTGATTTACATTTCCTCAAACCTGAGAATATTGACTATCTTTTCAAAATTTAATGACAATTTGTGCTTCATCTTTTGAAATCTTTATGATTAAATTTTTGCCCATTTACTGACTTAATTATTTGGACTTAAAATGTATAATCTTTGAGTGTCTTTTTGATATTTGTTGAGCTCTACATTTTTCTCTGCTCCCCTCCCCACTTCAATCCTCCCCCAAGGTCCCCATACTCCCAATTCACTCAGGAGATCTTGTCTTTTTAAACTTTCTACTTCCCATGTAGATTATATCTATGTAAGTCTTTCTTAGTGTTCACATTGTTGTCTAAGTTCTCTGGGATTGTGGTTTGTAGGCTTGCTTTCTTTGCTTTATGTTTAAAAACCACCTATGTGTACATGTGACAATTGTCTTTATGTGTCCGGGTTACCTCAATCTTTGAGTGTTTTTTATATTCTAGAAAGAAATTTCTTATAAGATCAATAATGTCAGTCACTTTCTTCTGTTCTAGAAGTTGTCTTTTGACACTCATATATATATATATATATATTCATATATATGTGAATATTTCAATGCCTAACAACAACTTAAATTTCATATGTTTTTCTAGATCAAAATATCCTTAATTTTAAAGGATTAAGTCAGATATAAAAATATTGTGCACAAGCTATATTTCTATTTAGAACCCAAAATATGTTTCAGAGAATAAGGACAGTTGTTGCTGAACCTGATTACCTGAGTTAGTATATGGAAACTATAGGGTAGAAGAAGAAAACTGGCTACAGCAAGTTATTTTCTCCCACACCCCATATTAGCATAAATTATTTTCTCATAATATATCCTGATTACAGTTTTCTTCCTCTATTCATCCAAGTTTGTCTGTATGTGCCCTTACATCTAGATACACTTCTTTTCAGTAGCTCATTAAAAGTCACATTTCTAAGACATAACAGCAAAATAAAATATAATGATAGCAAAACTATCATTATATTTTTTATAACTATAACTATAATATATTTATAATTATAGTTATAATTTTTTATAACTGTAATAGTAACTATTACACTGACATCAAACAAGGAAAACCAACAGAAGAAAAAGATCTGAGAGAAGGTAAAGTTTCACAGTCCCACTCATTCACTTTGCTGCTTTATTGTCTGTGAGCTCATATGAACTTTCCTTGGTTGATTTAGAGGGATTGTTTCTTTATTTGTCTTCTAACCTCTATTTTTTTACACTTTTCCACCTACTTTTCTGTGGGGTTCCCTGAGTTATGAGGGAAAGAATTTGATAGAGACATCACATTTAGGTCTGTGTTCCAAGGTTTCTCTCTTTCTTTCTGAAAAACATCTTGCTTTGCATTTTTTCAAACTTGCTGCAGGATGAAGCTTCTCTGATGATCACTAAATAAACCCCTGATCTCTGAGTACTGTAGAATGTTATTAGGAGTCATTATATCACTACATTTTTTTCAAGGACTAGTAGTATTAAATTTTTCATCAGCTTTTTGTGATATCTAGTTTTTGGTTCTGGTCACCCCTGTAATGTCATATATGGGTTACAATAATGGGAATGGGCTTTGATTCCAATCATTTACTCCCATATGTTTTGTGCTACCATTATCCTGGCAAATCCTGCACTCAGTACACCATTGTAGTTCAAAGGTTGTGTGAATGGGTTGTAGTTTACATTTGTCTTTCATAGAATAAAAATTAACTTCCTATATCAAAGATGCTAGAATGTTATGTGTGGAGTCTCAATGTAGGCATGAGCTCAACATCTCCATATTCAATGAATTGTGTTGGTGCTCTCTTCAACAATGGGAACTTGCTATCAGTTTGTTGAAAGCGGTCTATAGTCTTGGTAACAACCTGGGACGTTTGGAGATTCCATGGAATCCCTTTGGGTAACAACTAAATTTTGTGTAACCCAATCCTGGTGCTGGAAGCTTCACTTGGAAACAAGAGAAGAGCAGTTAGGACTCTGTGTATCCCATTATATGAAAGCACCAAATAATGAATGTATTCCCTCAATATTCCCTTAACTCCCAGCTCTCCTTTTCCAGCCAATCCCTGTATATCCATATTAATTATTCTATTTACCATTCTTGAAAAGATCTATATGTAAGTATGAACATTTTCTCTTGAAATATTTCTTATCCTTTTTTTTCATCTTTTGAGTATTCTCCATTCTAGTACCAGATCTATTGTTTTGTGCTATAAGCTGCAACATTATATAGGAATTTCTTGGCATCTTTAAATGAGTAGCTTTTCAGAACCTAGGGATCTGATAAATGCTACACCAAAAGGCAAGATTTTTTAGTGTTGTTGCTTTGTGAACAAGTGGTTGCCCTTTGCAGTAGATTTTTATCTGTAACTCACGCCTTTCTGGTACATGTTTAGAAATTAATACCCACAGAACTATTTCATAAAAACAGTCTCTCTCTGCTAGACCTATGTTCTTCTCCCCTAGGTAATCATAAGGAACTGTGTTCCTGTAACTATCTTTACCAGTAGGCATTTGGTCAGTGCTTAGGGTCCTGGAAAAGAGCATTCCATTTAAGATATTTACAGATCTGCAAGGACACAGAATTACTGCCTGTGCAAAGCTTCTGTTCTGATTTTACTCCACTTAAAAGATTCTTAACTATTTATACTCACTTTCACTTCAGTATTTTGATGATTTTAATTTAGGAAATTTACTTCTTGTGTTCCACTCTCAAGGAAAGCAGAAGAAAACTGGGCCACAGACTCACAACACCTGTGACCAGAATGGCTGATGACAGCATACACTGGAACTGATAATTTAGGGGCTTGGGTCCCTTCTGTTTTTCTCCTACCTAGAGCAAAACTCCAGACTTAGACCTATAGAAATTTGAGTGTCTGGTGTATGTGCTATTTGACCAAGAGCCATCAACTTCCCCCTGACTGTTTACATAGATGGCTTGGTTACCTGGTAGACTCTATGCATACTGGGAAAAGAGTAGTGGTGTGATAACTTAAGCAATCTGTGCCCTATTCATAACTGACTGAAAAAAACATTTTATCTACCACCAAAAATGTAGTGTAGTGTACTAACATAACCCTTTAGAACACCCTGATGATTTAGTTTCTTTCTTAATTTACTTTCTCCATTAAAGAATTAATCTGATGTATACTAGCTACCCCCACAGATCTCTGTGTGTGTATGGAAACCCTTATCTTATTTTCTATGTGGCAAAAGTGTTATGGACCTGAAACCTGCTAGGGATGGGAAATTGCTAGTTTTAAGAATGTATAAGACTGGAAACATTTGTAAAAGGCAGAACAAAGGGGAATAAAAAGGAACTATGAGAAATGATGGACTGAAGAGAGAATAATGAAGAAATATGGATAGACGATTCTTGTTGTGAGTAGATTTCTTACCCCTCAGATCTTTGCCCTCAGATGTTTAGCCCTCCTTTAGGTTAACATGGCATCATTAACTGAACCCTAAACAGAAGTCATAAAGTCTGGACTTTAGGGCTTCTCTTAGTTTCAAATGGGTTCTATTTTTTTACTATTTCTTTAATTTTATAGATATAACTTACTTTTAATTTTGCAATTTTCTTCACTTCTTCCTTTTTCTCTGTATTTTGCTTTTCTGAAAGACTATCCCCAATATTTCAATTTTTCAGTCAGTCTTCAATCGTGGAATTCTTCTGTTTTAGCATCTCTAATGCTGGAAATGTAGGTGTGCATTCCTATATTTTGTTGCAGTATTTGAATTATATCCCCTTATTACATAAAAGTATTATCTTAATCATTTAATATATAATTCATTAATATCAAATGTCTTAATAACATAGCCCTATACCATTATATAACTACCACTGCTAGCTAGGTATGAAAATATTAAAATTTTGTTTCTTTTCACATTCAACTCCTAGTTATTCTTTTCCTCAAGTCTAACACAATCATTATTATATTATTTTTTTCTAGCTCATTTGCCTACATTTTAGCTTCCAATACTATAAAAATTAGTCACCATAAAAGAAGTTTCCAGTTCTATCCAATGACAGTTTATTTGTATTCTAAAAATAAAGTTACACAGAGTTTTAAGCCATTGGAACTTACCCAAAGGATGGAATCTGTATTGTTTGCAACCTAAAGGCCCTTCCTTGTGAATAATATCTAAGACAGAATCCCACACCATTCATTGAAATTTCCTTTAAGAAATCAAGGATTGACATTTATCCACTTGTGCTTCAATCTTAATATAACTATTTATAAAGTTTTGTTTTATAAGTAATTTATAATGTAGAGGACTTCAATGTGGTTTCTACATATAGTCTTTGTTTTGATTAGCTCTCACACTTAATCCAGGTTTTCCTCTGTCCCTACAACTATCCCTATAATATAACTCTTATAAAAATATTGTCCTGGACTATATGTTATATCACACAGTAGTATGATAAGTAGCATCCACTCTTGTACATATTAAATAATTTCATCTTTCATTATTTTAGATTAATATTCTATTATCTATATGAACTTTTATTATATAGTTATTGGCTGATGGAAATCTAGATTATTAAATTTTACTAGGTATTAAAATAGAGCAAAAATGCACATGGGCTTATAAGTATGTCTGTGTTAGGAATAAAAATTCTTTGTGTATATACCTAAGAGGCATACCTAAGTCTTATTCTATTTATGGTTTCTAATTGTAAACTGGTTTCCAAAGTGATTGACTATTTTGCACACTAACTATATCAGTAGTCTTCTTTCTCAGCATCAAAAGTAGCCTTTATTAAGATGTGTTCTTTCTTTTCTTTTTAAATCAAAATAGTGTTTTATTAAAATATATTCTGATTACAGCTGCCCCTCCCCAGCTCTTCTCAGCTCATCCCTGCCCACTCACCCAAATCTATATTCATTCTTGTATTTTTTATTAGAAAACAAACAGGCATCTAAACAAAGTAATAATAAGACAAAATAAAAATAAACTTGAAAAGTATAACACAAATGAGATGGACAAGTAAAACAAAGCCAAAGAAATAGCACAATAAACAGAAAGATGTAAAGACGGACACATAACACTCACAGACACAAACATTGGAACACACAGATATTCCTGAAGAAAACAAACTCAAAATCCATAATATATATGCAAAAGACCTGTAGGGTAAGGGGAAAAATTTTTAAATTTCCAAATATACCACTGGGAGTAGGAAATGCCAAGGCAGTATTATGAGATTACAAACAAACAAATAAATAAATAAAAACACTGATTTTTTGGTTTGTTTGTCATATACTATTAGGCATAGGTCTTAGCCTTAAGAAAGTTTGTGTTCATTATGGTCACTTTCATGGATTCTTGAAAGTTTCTATTGCCATTGGTTTCTACCTCAACCCTGAAATATGAACAATTCCAGTCATCTCTCCCAGTAATCTCTCTCTCTACACCCAATACCTAAATCATCCTGTTCTCTACCCCAGCTGCTTCCAGTCAAACCATGAAATCTGTTCTATTTTCCCTTCCCTGTGAAATCCATGTGCTACCCCTTGAGGCCTCCGTTAGCCTCTCTGGGTTTGTGGATTGAAGCATAGTTATCCTTTACAGCTAATACCCACTTACACATGATTCCATACCACGTTTACCTTTCTGTGTCTGGGTTACCTCACTCAGGATTATCTTTTCTTTTCTAGTTCCATTCATTTGCCTACAAATTTCACAACATTATTTTTTATCAGCTAAATAATACTATTGTGTAAATGTACCACATTTTTCTCCATTCTTTGATTGAGGAACATCAAGGCTGTTTCCAGTTTCTTGTTATTACTGTGAACATAGTTGAGCAAGGGTCCTTGTGGTATGATGGAGAGTCTTTTGGGTATATGCCAAAGAGCTGTCTGTATAGCTGAATCTTGAGGTAGACTGACTGCCAGTTTTGCAAAAAACAACTATATTGATTTCCAAAGTTACTGTACAACTTTTCACAACTATTAACAATTGGGGAATGCTCCCCTTGCTCTACATCCTTGTCATATTAAGCAGTCTTGTTTTTGATCTATGACATTCTAACACGAACAATATAAAATTACCAAATCGTTTTGGCACTTCCTTGATGGCTAATGATGTTGAACATTTGTTTAAGTGCTTTTTGGTCATTTGAGATTCCTCTGTTAATAATTCTTTGTTTAGATCTTATTTGACTCTTTTTAGTCTATAAGAAAGTTTTTCTTTTGCCTTAAATGGGTATATTGAACCTGAGTCAACCATTTTCTGCAGCCTGGCAAAGCTTCCAGTGGAAGGAACTAAGACTACAATCTAGCCATAAAACTTTTGACCTACAATTGATACTGCCTGCAAAAGCTAAAGGTGGTATAATATTTGGGGGCACAGTCAACCAAAGACTAGTACAAATTAAGACCCATTCTATGAGAGGAAGCCAATACTTGACACTGCCTGGAGGGTAAAGAACCAGACAGAATAGTCCCAAACCTAGAATAAAACCAAACATGACTGGCAAAACATCAAACAAACAAAACAAAACAAAACAAAAACAATAAACAAACCACCACAACAAATAAACCAACCTCAATGAAGTGATTCCTAATGATTTTCTGCTATATTTGTAGGCTTGAGTCCAGCATAACTATCATTAGAGAGGCTTCATACAGCAACTGATGAAAATAGATACACTTGCCCACAAGCAAACAGGTGGAGCTCAGAGAAGCCTCCACAAGAGTGTAATTAAAGATAATATGAGCCAGAGAGGTCAAGGACACACCAAGAAAAGGGCCCACAGAATCAACTCTCCAGGGCTTATATTGGCTCACAGAGACAGAAAGGATTATCAGGAAACCTGTATAGGTCTGATGTACATACTCTGCATACATATTATGTTTGTGTTAGCTTGGTGTTCCTGTAGAGTGGGAGTGGAGCCTGTCTTTGACTCTTTTGCCTGCTTTTAGGACCCTTTTCCTCTTACTAGTTTGGCATATTCTGCTTTAATATGAGAGAATGTGTCTAGTTTTAATATAACTTGATATGCCACAATTGTTTGTTATTGGACTGCCGTTTTATAAAGCAAATGGAAGGGGAGAGTATCTGGGCAGAGGGGATGTGAGAGAGGGTAGTTGGAGGAGAGAAGGGAGGAGAAACTGATCAGGATATAAGAGATAAAAAACAAACAAGTAAAGAGAAAAATGAAACAATAAACAAAAACCCCACAAAATCAAAGAATATATCTAGTGAGACTCTATTGGAAAGTACTGATTTCTAATTTGTTAGATGTTATCAATTGTTAGAGATTCTAAGTTGGGAATGGAGACTTGTGTCTCTACCTTCTGTGTTGGTACCTCAACTGATGCAAACCTATTAAGGCTCTTCACAAGCTGCCACAGTTTCTGAGTTCATATATGCATTGTTCCTATTTTAATTGAGCTTACCTCCTTTAAGATAATTCTAGCTTGTGTCAAGCTGACATAAACTAGCCAGCACAGAATTTATTTTCAGTGTATTTTTCATTTGCATATGGGAAGGTTACTGTTGTGCTAATTCTGAGTTTTGACACTTCACTGATACTGTTATCAGTTATAAGAGCTTTTTTTCTGGGTCTTTGGCTCTCTTTTCTGTGAAGTATCATCTGTAAACAGTTATAGTTTGACTTCTTCATTTAGTATTTACATAACATTTATGTCTATTTTTTCTATCGTTACTGCCTTTTATAAAATTTTAAGAATTGTCTTAAACAGGAATCAAGGGAACACACACTTTTATCTCATTGATGATCTGAGTGGTAATGATTTAACACTTTCTTCTTTTAGGAAGATGTTGCCTATATACTGATTATCTACAGATGTTATTATGTTGTGGCATGGTCCATCCATTCTTTTTCTTTTCATGACTTCTCACTTTCAATATATACTCTCTTTCCACTATTCCTAGCTCTCCCCAACCTACCCTCTCCCCAAGATCCCCTTCTGTCCATTTTCTCTCCAAAAATAAAAGCAGGCCTCCAAGACATTAGAGACAAATATAATAAAACAAAATGCAATAAATAAGCCAAGGCAAAGTCCTCATATCAAGGCTGGAAAAGTCATCCCAATAACAGGAAAAGATAATCAAAAGCAGTCAACAGTGTAAGAAATCCCACTCCCACTACTAGGAGTCCCACCGAAATAACCTCCCTAACATATATGCATAAGAGAGGATGCAGACCCCTGCAGGTCAATTGATTGTCACTTCTCTCTTTGTGAGCTCATGCGAGCCCTGCTTAGTGAGCCCTACTTAGCTGATTCAGAGGCCCATGTTCTCCTGCTAGTCTCCATTATCTTTGACTCCTATAGCCTTTCCTCCCCATCTTTCATGGGGTTCTAATCTGTAAGGGGAGGAACTCCCATGGAGACCTTCAATTTAGATTCTCTAAATCGGTAAGGTCTGGCTGTGGATCTCTGCACCTGCTCCCATTTTCTTTCTAGGGAAACCTCTCTGATGACTACTGGACCAGACACCAATCTATGTATATAGCATAATATCATTAGGAATCACTTCTTGGATTTTTTTTTAACAATCATGTTTGCTTCTATCATAAGTGTCTGGGCTATCCAGTCTCTAATTCCTGGCTATCCAGGCAGTTGGAGGGCATAGACTCCCTATTGATGCATGGACCTCAAGTTAAACCAAACATAGATTGGCCAGTCCCACACATTTGTGTGACCATGGACCCCAACAGTTTGCATGCAGGACAGATTTTAGGTGAAGGTTTTTGCAACTGTGTTGGTGTTCATCTTTCTCTTTCTTTTTTTTTCAGACACTTTTTTTATTGTTATTAAATAATTTTCCACCTCCTCCCCTCCTCCCAATTCC
>LOJH01055310.1:0-11889 GCA_001685095.1 Ellobius talpinus | reverse complement strand
GAGAAATCATGGAGGCTAGACTGTAAAGTGCCTGGCTGTGTTGCATTTGGAGAAATCATGGAGGCTAGACTGTAAAGTGCCTGGCTGTGTTGCATTTGGAGAATTCATGGAGGCTAGACTGTAAAGTGCCTGGCTGTGTTGCATTTGGAGAACTCATGGAGGCTAGACTGTAAAGTGCCTGGTTGTGTTGCATTTGGAGAAGCCATGGAGGCTAGACTGTAAAGTGCCTGGTTGTGTTGCATTTGGAGTTAGAAAGCAGGAGATAAATGTAGATGCTCAGCTGATTTCTTGCTTTTCCCTTTTTATTCAGTCTGGGATCCCAGCCTATGGGATGCCACCATATCATTCAAGGTGTATCTCCATCCTGTTAATGCTGTTACAAGGCAAGCCTAGAAGTATCTCCTAGCCTGTGCCTCCAACCTTGAAAATCTCCCCCTTTATAGTTCAAGGCGTAAGAATTCCTGTTATGTTGTAAGGCCATTTAATACCTCTCTTAGCACATGTAAGCTCTATTGCTAACTGGAGTCACCATTCAGTATATTAGTTACCCAGTTGTGTAAACGACACGTTTGCACCTTAATTTAAATCATTAAATGTTTTTTATGTTGTACTTTGCAAAAAAAAAAAAAGGACTCCTGTTACCAATTTTCTATATCCACTACCTTGGTCAACACTGTAACCAAATACCTGACAAGCCACTCGAGAGACTGGAGAGATGGCTCAGTGGTTAAGAGCACTTGCTACTCTTACGCAGGACCTGAGTTCAGTTCCCAACACCCATGCCAGATGGCTCACGCCACACCACGATTCCTTCTTTTGGCCTCTGTGGGTCCGTGCGTGTTCATGGTGTGTATACATACATCCAGGCACACACACACTTACACATGAATAATACAATGAATCTTAAGCTGCTTCAAGGAGGGAGGATTTGTTTTGGTTTATCATTTGAGGGACTGCCATCCGGCATGGCAACAGCCTTGTGAGACAGCCTTGCAGTCACAGCCAGAAAACAGAGCCCAAGGAGTGTGGTGCCCAGCTCACCACAGCTGACGGGATGGTGCCACCCACATTCAGAGTCAAGATTCTCTGAGAACCCCCTCACAGATATGCTCAGGGGCGTCAGCTATCCCTCATCTCTCATGACCTCCAAAAGCTCCTTCCCGTACTTACTGGTGTACCAGTCCAGAGCAGCGCTGGGCAGTGCCCACGGTTGCCAAGGTAACAGCTTATGTGGATCACTCCAGGAGAGTTAACTGTATGGTGTCAATACTTGCTGGCTGTTTGGAGAAGCCTGACCCTCCTGTATCTACACTGTTCTCTTCTGATGGTGCAGCCCCTGCTTGGACTCTGACATCATCAAGTACAATCTCTTGTGGGTGACAGTGGTGAGCGGCACTCGGACCACGCCTCTCACAGCCGCCTGAGAGCAAGTGTGGCAGGCAACCGAATGTCCTGGCGGTCACGCTGGGGCCACATCCCCACTGCTTCCTTTTGCTATAGATAGCTTTGCCCCATTGCACCTACTCCTTGGGCCAGCCGCTACCTCTCAGACTTCCCCAGGACCTCACCTGCACCCATCCTTGTCCTGTAGCCCTGGGAACATTAGATAGCATTGACAGGGACAAGGTGTCAGTGGGGTGTCCTGTAACAAAACTCAGTGTCCCATGACTTTCTGGGAAGACAGAATCATCTTTTCACTCAGTCCGACTAAGACCCTAGGCAGACCAGTGAATGATTCCAAGTCCAGCTTTGCAAAGCAAGAGTTCATTAGGTTCCTTGTACTGCAGCACCCTGGGATCTGGTGTAAGGAATTTCGATGCCTTCCTCACATCACAGTTAGGGCCAAATATCAAGGTGTAAAACAGTTTTGTGACCGTGAGAAGACCCAAGAGACGTTTATGCTCCTACATTCTCGCTCCCTTTGGGGGTCTCTTCTTGTTTTCCATGTCATTGTCACGCCTGTAGAAAAACTTTCACGTAGGGGCTTTGGGGACACCTTGTCCATTTTCCCATACAGCGTGGTTTTCTGGTTAGACATGTATGTAGTCCTTCAAAACCACGGCCTCACAACCGAAAGATGCTGCAGTTTATCCTTTGGCCACTAGGTGGCAGGGGAGGCACACTGTTCTGCTTGCCTGGGTCTTGCTACAAGAGCCCTGCAGCCCCAGCGTGGCCCTCCCTAGCTTTGCCCTGGCACACTGAGTCTTGCTGCTGCTCCCTGCTAGAGCTGAGTCTTCACTCCATCTCCCTCTACTTGTTTCTCTGCTCCCACGGTTATGACAGCATCTCACCCAAGACATGTTGCATGTCCATGAGGGACCTGCAAAGGACAGTAGAGACAGACATGCATGCCTCTGCCTGGTACTTGTAGGAACCACCCACTCAAGGATGCCAGCTGTTTGGGAACAGGACCACTGAGGAAAATGTACCAGACCTGATGAATACTAGAACAAGGACCCCCAGGGTAACTCTTCGCTGTCCCTTGCAGATGTATGGATCACCTGAGGATGGCAGCATAGATGAGGCCAACCTGTCCTGCATCCTCAAGACTGCACTGGGTGTATCAGAATTAACAGTGACTGACTTGTTCCAGGCTATTGACCAAGAGGAGAAGGGAAGAATCACATTTGGTAAGTGGAGTCAGAACAGTGTTGCAGCTCACAACGCCTGTCTGCGCTCTATGCACTACCATATAGTTCCCGAGCTTCAGGCAAGGGGCTGGAGGTTGAAACACACAAAGACTCACAGAGAAAGCACAGACAGGGACACGGACTTCTAGTCACTGGTAAGAAGCCCCCTATTCAATAGTACCATGGAGGCTTATATACCCAACAGTCAGGTGGGCCAACAGGTGAGAACCTTATCCTCTGATCCTCAAGGCCAAGGCAACACGTGCTCATGAAGCAGAGCTGGTAAACAACTTTGACACAGCCTTTAGTAACTCAAATCAGAAGGAAAGTAAAGATCTCTAGCAGAGAAGAGCAGCTGGAGGTCAGGACTCCAAATGGTCCCAATACAGTGTCGTCCCCAAGCAGGGGTAGGATTTAGTGGAAACTCCAGCCCACGTAGGCAAAAGAAAGCATGGCCTCAGGAGGCCTGGGGATGTGAATGGAACCCCTTCCCCACCTCCACACCCTAAGCTACCCCTTCCCCACATAGCATTGGATCCCCTGAAGAAGGTTCTTCTGAAACCAGAAAGATACGATGATCATGGGGTCCAGTTTCTCCCTGTGATTTAGAAGCAAGTTTAGAGCCCACAACTAGGCAAAAGCTTCAGGGGCTTCTGACCTGGGTACCCTTGTGGGGAACACCCACCCCAGCTGCATTGGAGGTGCTCTCCAGGAAGCTTCAACTGGATGCCAGCACCCACAGCCTTTATCTCAGGCCCCTCTGCCATAGCCTGCTCTTAGTCCCTGACCTGAGGAATTCCCGGTCATCACACGGGTGTTTGACCTTTCTGGGGGATCTCTGACCATTGGCTGGTGATGAGGCTCTCTCGGTCCCAATAATCAACTTCCTTGTCTTTGCAGATGACTTCCATGAGTTTGCAGAAATGTACCCCGACTTCGCGGAGGACTATTTGTACCCTGATCAGACACATTTTGACACCTGTGCACAGACACCCCCAGCACCAACTCCCAATGGCTTCTGCATTGACTTCAGCCCTGAAAACTCAGACTTTGGGAGAAAGAATTCTTGTAAGAAAGTGGACTAGAATGGGCGATTCTGGAGGGATGAGGCCCCTCCTGCATCACCACCTGCCTCCAGTGGCCTGGAGCCTGTGTGTGTGCTATGCCATCCGCATCTCCGTCTTCCCACACCATCTCTCTCTCTGTAGACCCGAGGTCCAAAAGACTTGTGATGTATTTGTTTTCTGTCTCAGGGCCCAGCTGGGCATTTGCAGGGAAGCTGTGTGTATGTCCCACCTGCCCACTGCAGGCAGGCAGGCGGGTGGGTGCTCGGGGCCTCCCTGTGGGGCGGGACTCCACAGGCTGAGTGGGCACAGGTCTGGCTGTGTAACTCACCTCGAATACGCTGGTCTCAAGTGTGTGTCAGTCTTTCTCCTTGTCTGTATGGTGTGCACAGTATGGGGCCTCTGCACACACACGCTGCACATACCTATCCTGGAACAGTCACCTTGTCCTGCTTCCATGCCTCTGCCATCTCTGGCTCACGATGTGAGGGGGCATCACCCGATGATAAGTGTTTCTGTGTTTGTGCAGGAGCCCATGACTATTTTATAAACCTCACTTAGGTACTTTGGAAAACATTCAACATTTTTTTAAAAAAGAAAAAAAAAGAAAATTGGTTTTCTACTCCATTTTTTGTGTTAGCTTATGGATATTTATTTCCAGGCTTGTTTTTGATAGATTCTGAGGCTGTCTCTGGTGGCCACAGTTTAAGGGTCTCTCTGCCCTCCTCCCATTTAGGTCCATGGGACGTTTAGCCACGAGGATTGGCTCCAGCATCCTCTGCTTTCCTTAAGCCTTCCTGTATCCCCATCTTTTTTTATATAAACATTGCCAATTCGGTATTTCAGTTTCAATATAACAAAATCTACTTCATGTAACTGGTGAGAGAGCATTGAATGTGAGTAAAGAATCAGGCAGAGGGAAAGAACTGGAAGGCATCCCCTTGCCTTGATGATGTCATTCTAGGCCTCGGAGCAGACATACTGATAGGAGCCAGGAGGTCCTATCCAAAGCCCACCATCCTCTCCTAACATGGTGACTTAGGAAAGCAGCCACCCTCTGAGCACAGGTGGCCTTCTTCTGTGGGGATGACAGCTGCAAGGGACAGACCACAGTTTACTGCGCTTGGCTGCCCCATGAAGTCAGGAAGGAACAGGGTCCAGGCTGTCCCCTTTGGCATTACCTGGTTTCATCTTTTTATATGACAAACTCATCCTGAAAGCACAACAGTGACCGTAGGTTTAGTTTGTTTTGTAAGCAATGGTTGCTTTGTAACTTTGTTTTTTACTCCTAAATTAGATTTTTACATCCGGGACATTGCTATAAAAAATGACCACCAGGCTAGTAAGTGCAGGAACAGATGTTTACTAACTTTCTCAGAGAGAGTGTTAGTGTGTGCTTCCCCCAAGAGAAATACATAAATAGAGCCCCTCAACCTCAGCCACACAGCACCACACTGCCGCAGGATGGGCAGGGAGCTTGGATTCTGGGCTCTTAGCTTGTTAGCTATGAATGAAATGTGAAAACAGCCTTTGTAGCCAACGGGTTGGTTTTTATAACTGTAGAGTACAAATTTCCAGAAGAGAAAAGCCACTAAAAGGCCGATGAAGGAGATTAATGAACTAAGATGTCCCGAGGTTGGGGCTCTGCCCCTCCGTCTGCAAGTGAAGGATTCCCGTGGAATGTCCCTGGGCATACTGAGGGAATCCTGAGCAGACCTGGGACGGATGTTCATTCTCCTGATTACTCTTATTAGTAACCTCAGTCCGCACTTAGAACTGTGAATGTACGTAGCAAGCAGGGGCTGGGGCTGTGCCCGCCCTGCCTGCAGGCTCCTTTGGGTTTTTGGTGGAATAAACACAACAGGACATAAAAGTTCTACAGGCTTGAGTGTGTTTTGTTAAATGCCTCTCAGTGGAAAGAACAGACTTTTCTCAGCCTGGTAGGGAAGCCCATCAAGGTGAGCTCATCTTTTAGGCTTGGAAAGCGCCAACAGCTGTGTGTGGAAGCTTTCCTGGCAGTGTTGGAGCCGGTAGCTCCACTGTCACCCACAGGACATGTGTGCATCTCTTTGATGCAGCAGGCTGATTCTGTGTTTCTTATGTGTGATGCCTGTGTCACTCTAAGCACGTTTGTCAGCAGATTCATCCTTTAGAACCACTATAAAAGATGGAGAGACAGACGTAGAAAACAACAGCTGAAGAACTACACCCTCACAAAGGTTTGCTGAAGGCTGAGGTAACTAAGTGCTTTCTGCAGAAGCCTAAGACCTGAGTCAATCTCCAGAATAAATGACTAATGTTTACCAGAACAGTGGACACTAGTATGTCGGCTTGGGCTCCATGCAGTGAGAAAATATGCTCTAACCTGATACTGTTTCACAAGTTTTATTTACACCCTGCGTTTTAAGATTTATTTATCAGTTTTTATTATGTTTATGTGCACATGAATGCAGGTACCCTTACAGGTCTGATCAAAGGTGTCAGATACCCTAGAGCTGAAGTTATAGGTGGTTGTGAGCTGTCCCTGTGGGTGCTAGGAAGCAAACTCAGGTCTTCCAGAACAGCAGCGTTCTTTACTGCTGAACCATCTTTTCATCCCTCTCCTTTGTGTTTTTTGATGAGCTTGTCATTTTTTAAATGACCATCAGCTCTGACACTAAGTATATTTTAAAGATTTTTAAAATTTGTTTTGACTTATTTTTTGAAACAGGATCTCACCAGCATTAGCTGCCCTAGAACTCATTATGTAGACTAAGATAACCTTAAATTCACAGAGATCCACCTACCTCTGCCTTCAGGTGCTGGGATTAAAGGCATGCACCACCATGTAAACTGGTTTGTTCACAGTTTTTTAAAGATTCAAACCAAGACATGAGCCACATGCTTTCCAGGCAGAGCTGGTTCAGGAAGTGGTCACCTGCAATCATTTTGCTCAAGAACACAGGAGATACTGCAGCTCCAAGCACACACTGGCCACACACATGCAGGACAGCAACCAGGCAAACATGTTCAAATGTGGGGCCCTGTGCTATTGCCTCTGCTGGTCTCATCACCCAGTTCTGCCATGCTGGAGTTGGAACTAGCCTGCAACAAGCAAGAAATGGAGCCACTTCAGAGGTCTTTTTAAGAAAGGTACCTGCCCTACAGATTCCACATGGAACCAGGGTAGGGAGAGCCAGCACCTGTCACTTGTACCCCCACTACCACCCCCCAGCTCTACAGATTGTAGGTTACATTCCTGTGCATTTTCCAGCATGGTTTCTGGAGTCATGCCTGTAAACATGAGGCTATACCTTCTCCCAGGAAGATGAATTCCACCAGCCGTGTCTCTACCTTTGGATAAGCTGAGTTTGGTCAGGAGCCAATCTAAACATTTTCTTATGGAAATAGTGAGTTTCAGAGTTCACTGCTCACCATTCCTGAATTCCTGATGTTCCCTGTCTAAAGTGATAGGGGTTCCCAAGAAGTGGGAAAAATGAGTAACCAATTAGCCAGCCGATGTACAAGTTCACATACAAGCAGGCACACGCGCACACAGGTATGCACATGCCCAGTCAAGCAGTGCACAATACCATGGCTGGCCCATCCTTGTTCCTGTCTCACCATAGGATGGCACGTATTTACAGATTTCCCAGTACCTATTTACGCTCCCCTGACACCAGGTTTGGTAGCACCTTAGTCCCGGTCTTTAACCATGACAATGTCAATAGACACACAGAGATACTGGGCTCCACAGGCAATGACAGCACTCCCCTGCCTGTTCTATCCAGTTTCATGACAGTGGCCCTTTGTCATACATTGAGTCAGGAAAGAGGCAACTCTGGGGCTGACAGCTGTTTAACTTGGTGCAGCACTTGTGGTAACAGGTAGAAACCTCTGGTCTTGGGGACAGAGACTCTTAGAGCAAAGTATTCCAGCATGAAAGGAAAAGCAGAATCTTAGGCAGGGCCTGTGGATTTGCCCAGGCCAAGTTACACAGTAATAGATAAGGGCCACAGAGAGCTGAAGTCAGCAAAGAAGATCTATTTCTCACACAGGACAGGGCAGCTCTCAGCTTTGATTGATTTTGAGATTGTAATTTAATGACAGTGTTTCTCCTCTCCATTTCTTCCCTCAGTATCCTCCCAGATACCCCTGCCCACTGTTACTATCCCTGTCCCAGGCTGACAGGCCAGCCCCTCCAGAGACTGCCTGTCAGATGGCAGGGAGGTGAAGGGTCTTCACTGTCTTGGTGTTTATCAGTCACCCTCCTGCCTCACTGGGCAGAATGGTCACCTGGCCATACCCAAGGTCATAGGCAGGAGTATGGCCGAGTGGAGGAGGACTTTGAGAAGGCAAAGGGAGCATTTAGAACAGGGGCACAGTCACCAGGGCATCCCCAGATATAACTGAAACATTGCTAATTTCTCAGTTACAGGTGCTTTTCTGGCCACGATTAGCCATGTGCACTAGTCCTCGGTTATGGCACCATTCTGTTTGGGGAAGCAGCCCAAAATTGCAGGTCCGCCTCCAATGTCAGCCCAGCCCTGCATCCTTCAAGGCTTTGGCTATGTAGTGAGCCCTATAGCCATGAGTGGGGGATGAACAGTCACTAATAGGCCCCTTGCTGCACTTCAGGTGGTGTTGGCAGGAAAACCTAGAAGCCGAATCTGTACTTGGGGTTCATATCAATCAAGGAGCCTTTCCAGTTGTGATGGAAAGGACCATAGCAATCGGCCTACTTGGGGGAGCTGGCAGATCTGAGAGTGGTGCCCGCTTTAGGCCTGGGAATTCAAGCACAACTTCAACCAGGCTAAGTAGTTACTGACCAGCTCCGCAGCTGATCCACATTTGGACCCCACCCTTCTTTTCCAGCCACTTGGAAAGGATCTATGAGATGCACACTAGAAGAGACAAACTCATGCATACCACATCACACCTGAGAAAATCCTAGTGGATGATGCCCTGAAGGAAGAAACAGGAACCTGGAGCTTAGCCATGTGCAGTCCCAGCAAGCACAGGCAGGAAATACAGAGAAAGGGAATGAGTAGCCCAAGAAACATGGTCAGATAACCTTTCAGGGACAGAAGAAAAATATTTGACAAGATAATAACCATAATTTCTCCCAAATCTATAAATGCAGACATAAAAGAGGCATCTCAGTGAGCACCCAATCGAACAAATACCAAGCAAACCAGGCCTTGGAAAAGGTGCTTGCCACCAAGCCTGATGATTTGAGTCTGACCTCCCACGACCCACATGGTAGGAGAGAAAAACTCCCACAAGTCCTCTGAGCTCCCCATGTGTGCCTGGCACAGTTTCACACTCACATGTCACACAAATACACAATGTAAAATAATTTGAAAGGAAAACAAGGGTTTCCAGGAGAAATGTGTGTGCTCCCAAGGCGCAAAGCCTGCCCAGGTGTTTGCTGAGTGCCCACTGGCTAGGGACTGATAGCTGTCAGCCAGCTCCTCGGTGAATACCAGATGGCTTCTCAATGGTAGTCCACTTCTCAGCGAGAACCAAATTCTCAGTGACTAGCAGCCAAGTTTTCCATGACTGGCAGATGACTTCTCAATGACAGCCAAACCCTCAGGGACAACCAATTTCTCAATGACCAGAGCCGCCTCTGACTGTCAAGTTCTCAGTACCTGCTGATTTCTTGGTGACTGACAGCTGTCAACTCCTTGATGGCCACCAACTACTCATTGGCCTCTGACTATGCTAGCTAGATAGCTGGTGGCCTCCTCAAAATTAAAGAAAAAAAAAGCCAGCCTGGAATTCTGTGTTTAAAAATACCTTTCTATCGTCAAGCAAAATAGACATTTTTAGTAAGCAAAAGCTGAGCCAGTGAGCCAGTTCATCATTGCCAACAGTATCAATCACAAAAATACAAGAAGCTAAGCTGAGCATAAAAGCTAGGTATTATCTGAAGGGCATTATCTGAAGGTACACTATTGAAAGGTGTGTCACAGCCAGGAGTGGTGTCACACGCCTTTAATCCTAGCATTTGGGAGGTGTCAGCAGGTGGGTCTCTGAGATCAAGGCCAATCTGATCTACACAGTGAGGTACAGGATAGCCAGGGCTACACAAAAAGAAAGATACAGCAAGTCTTCTAAAGGAAACAAGTGTGTAAACATGAGTTTTATCCAAACTAGGCAGGACTGTAGGAGGCTTGCAAAGGAAGATAAAAACAAATATAAAATAGCCAGGTGCTAAATTTAAACCTCTTCATGTCAGTATTTCCATTAAACACAAACTAAAACTCCCAACGGCAATTGTTAGGCTGAATGAAAAAATAAAATATCTAAGTATATGCAGGGTAAGCACAGGTATAAAATAAAAGGATAGGAAAGATAATACCGTAGGCTGACTCAAAACAGGGCAGCCCGTAAGGTTTCCTTGTGCTGATGAACTCTGAGTCAAGGAGAACTTCCAGGTCAAAAAAAGACATTTCATTAGAAAATAGGTTCCTTCCACAAGACACTGAAGTCCTCAGGATCGTGCACCTGGTACCTCAGCGTCAGTTAAGCAGCATCAAGAGATCCAAAGGCAATAAATTGGTGAACATGGTTGAAGACAATTCTTCAGAAATTGATCCCACCCAGGGAAAGGAATCTAATTATGTAAAAATTTAAATGACCCTCTCTATCAAACTCACGAAGCAGCACAGACCATGTGCCTGGTACTAGAGTTAATCTTTGGGAACTCAGTAATTCCCGAAGTGGTTGGGTCAGGATGAGTATGTCTCTCATCTACGTGAAGCTGCCCACAGACAGAACTGAACTGTGCAACCCACTCAGCAACAAGGGATGCAAGCTGCATGCCAAGAAATGGTGACAAGAGCCTCAGAATGGTGACCAGTGCCTGTCTGTCCGGTTTTGTGAGAGCTAGTTGGGTGCTGGCTCGCTCCTAAGCTGCAAAAAGTTGCTTCAGGTCAGAAGGAACAGGGGATGAATGTGCCTCTCCGGGAGGAAGTCCAGGTCATAAGGGTCTTAGGGGTGAATAAATCTATAGTGTCTGGTGTCAAATCAAATCGGCATGCAATCAGGCAAGAAACTGTATCCTGTAACCAATAGAAGTTGGCCCACAAGTTGCTCAGGTGGTAGAAGCAGCAGATTCCTTGACGGAATCTGCTGCTTTCTATCATACAGAGAGCAGGCGGGGGGGAGAGACTGAATTTTCTATTATACAGAGAGCAGACTGGGGAAAGACTGAATTTGCTTAGGAGATGTCTGGAAGATGTAAAAGACACAGATCTAGGCTATAAGATTCAAAATATGCTGCTTGAGATTGACATCAGATTAATAGTTCAAAAAACAGGCAAATTAGAAATGAAATTAAGAAAAAAGACCAAAAAAATCCAAAACAAAACAAACGAAACAAAACAGGATTATCCTATCTGAGATTCAAGCCATTGAACTTATGTGCCAGCAGGTTCCCGGAGAAGATGGAAGAAAAAAAATCCAGGAAGTCATCTTCCCAATTTGATGCAAACTATAAACTGTCACATGAAAAGAAAACGAAGGAAGCTTCCCAGGCCACAGCAATGCTCAACATCAACACCAAAGGGACAATACAGAAAGTCCAACCAGAAGAAGACAATCTTCTGAGTTGCAGCCAAGAGCTGCAGAACAAGTGACCATCTGCAAAGCATGGACTCCGAAGGAACCACTGAGAAGTCAGGCTCTGCCCAGCAAAAACAGCTTACAACACAGAGAAACAGGACTTCCAGACACAGGAAACGAAGAGAACAATGCATCACCAGTAACCTCTTCAACACAGTAGCAAGTCCTGTAGTCCCATGATGAATGAGAGGGTTTGGAAATCTGGGAAGCAAGCTTTTGCTATTCTCTTCACAACTAACTTTTCTTCTTCCTTGGAAGTCAAGTGTTCCTGCTGCAAGTTAGGCTAAAGCTATTTGTGAAAGATACAGTGAGTTGGTGCCTACTACACACAATGAAGCAACAGACAGAACAATATTTCAATGAGCAGAATGAAGAAAAAAAAACTACCTGATCTGAGAAAGGACTGAGAGCAGACCAGAAAAACATAGATAGCCAGGGGCAAGCTGGTAGACAGAAGTTCAAACAAAGTAGTCTTCATGTTAAGCATTCAGGGTATGAATGCCTCAGTGAAAAAGCAGAAACTGTTGAGTTCTTTTATCCATTTGGACTTGAGTTTTATGCATGGTGATAGATATGGGTCTATT
>LOJH01055309.1:744-11889 GCA_001685095.1 Ellobius talpinus | reverse complement strand
TTAGCCAAGAAGAGGCTAAATATAATGGGCCAGACAGTGCTTAAATGAATACAACTCGTGTGTTGTTATTTCAGGGTATAAGCTAGCTGTGCGGGAGCCGGGCGGCACAAAAAGCAGGCCTGCTCCCCTTTCACTACACCTCATGCTGTGTCACTATGCACTGTCCCGCCCTAATTGTTTCTTTATTGTCACTCCATAGCTACTTCACCTCCCAAACCTTCTCCTTCTTCTGGCTTACTTTTTCTCTGTTTCTATACTTCTCTTCCTGAAGTTTCCTTTCATTTTGTCAGGACTTTAATTGACCTAATAAACTGAGGGAAACCAATCTGAATGTAGAGCACCTGTCACCTTATGCCAAACAACAAGCCAACCCACACTTCAGAGGACCAAGGATTCCCTTGCCTAGCAAGCCTATGTGTCCTGGACCCCAAAGTCTAGGGATGGCATCCAGAATCTCCTTTCCAGAAAAACTACTGGGTGATTCTAGTCCCAAGGTGCCAGAGCTCCTGGGTCAACTCTTTTCTTCCAGGGTGGCATTCATCACCATCTTTGTCACCAGTATACAGAATAGTGCTAGTGACTAGCAAATGTGACAGTTAACGAACTAACCAAATGAAGGGATGAAAAAATCTAATAAATAATGAAGTAAACAAAATACTAAAAGGAGGCAAAGATCCTCAGTTTTTCATCTTATTATATTTACTATGTTTTGTTTCAATGATTCTATTTTTTCCATTATATTCTTTTCTCTGCTTTTAGATTCCATTTTTATAGTATGTGTGTGTATTTGTGTGGAGGTTAGAGGTTTATGTTAGCCATCTTTCTTAATTGTTCTTTACCTTATTTTATGAGACAGGGTCTCTCATTGAACCTGGATGTTCCTCATTAGACTAAGGTGGATGGCCAGAAAGCCCTGGGATCTGTCCATTCCTCCCTAGTGCTAAGGATTACAGGCACAAACTATCACGTTGGCTTTTATGTAGACGCTGGGTAATGGAACTCATATCCTCATGTCTGTAAAGCAAGCATTTTACTGACTAAGACACATCCCCAGCCCCTCATTTCCAGTTTTTATTTCCATATAATTGTGCAAATGGGGTAATGACATTCTCATCTAAATATAACATAGACTCTGACTACATAAACATTTTCTCCTATCTAGTCTTCCTGCTAGTCCACTTCCAAGTAGAAGCCCCATTACCTCGCTCTGTGTGTGTGTGTGTGTGTGTGTGTGTGTGTGTTTCAATAAGGGAAAGTCAAACTAAGATTTCACTGATATTCCATTTCACCCCAGCCAAAATAGTAGTCACTAAAAGTAACAGACAACAAATGCCACCAAGGAGAGATGCTTGAGAATATAGGTAGGGAAAGACTATGGAAGGGGCCTCTATCTAGGCAATATGGGGGAATCATCATCTATTTTGGGTGCAGACTATTCAGGGGCTGCTTTAAGTCTACCCATGCTCCTACCCATAGCCCTGTACTCATTGTCCAGCAAGTAAGCCTTATAAACTCACTGTTTCCCCAGAGTGAACCATGGTGGGAGTATACCTCAGCTTATCATTGGGAGCATAGCAAAAGTGGGTAGATGTACATTCCCCTTCCCGGAGCACCGTGATAGGAACTTTAGCAACTTTTGCCAAGAGGACTTCCTAGTAGTGCAGCCTGTGCCTTTATGTTGTCTGTGCTCTTGGAAGTAACCAGGCTAATCTCATTGGTTCCCCAAGCTTCACTTGGATCTTGGATGGATTCCTTTCATTGGTTTCCCAAGCATCACTTGGATGGATTCTTTCCTTTGTTCTGTCAGTACCTCTGTCTCTTGTGTGTCTAGACATTCTTTATATCTACTTGTAGTTGTTTTGTTTTGTTTTGTTTCTCTTTATGTTTTTGGGGTCACCACCCAGCTCCCAAATAATCACAGAGACTTATTCTTCCTTATGAATGCCCAGCCTTAGATTGGCTTATTTCTAGCCAGCTGTTCTTAAGTTATCCCATCTATCTTTTGCATCTGGACTTTTACCTTTCTATATACCTTTCTTTAGTTCTTACTCCATGGCTTGATGTGTAGCTGGATGGTTGGCCCCTGGAGTCCTCCTCTTCTTCTCCTTTTGCTCCCTGATCTCCTCTTTCCAGATTTTTCTTCCTAGTTATTCTCTCTGTCTGTCAGGCCCACCTATCCTTTCTCCTGACTAACGTCTGGTTGTTCAGCTCTTTATTAGACCAGTTAGTTGTTTTGGACAGGCAAAATAATGCAACTTCACAGAGTTAAACAAATGTAACAAGAAGAAAGAAACACATCTTTGCATCATTAAAAAATGTTCCACAGCATACACAAATGTAACAATCTTCAAATAATATTCTACAACATCTACTTCCAGGAAAATTCATACTTTTAGAGATTGGGGCTCTCTGAGCACAGTTTGAGGACTTCAATTTCTGAAACTTTCATAACGTTCAATCATGGTACAGAACTTATATGATAATATTGATTGATAGTGGTTGGTTTTCTCTATTTAAAAAAGCACTAGAATATGTCCCTCAACCAAAGAATGGATAAAGAAAATGTGGTCCATTTACACAATGGAGTATTCTCAGCTTTTGAAAACAATGACATCATGAAATTTGCAGGCAGATGGATGGGACTAGAAAAATATCATCCCAAGTGAGGCAACCCAGACCCAGAAAGACAAACGTGGTATGTACTCACTTAGAAGTGGATATTAACTATAAATTAAAAGATAGCATTGCTATAGTCCAAACACCCAGGCTAAGTAATGAGGGCTTAAGGGGGAACACAAGGATAAGTAGGATAGATTTCACCAGTGGACTGGAGCAGGTGCGGTTGGAAACAGGAGGGATGGAGATGGGTGGGGCAAACACTGGGAGAAGCGACTAGAATTGGAAGGCATTTCCAGGGCGAATTAGAAACCTAATGCAACGGAAACTCCATGGAATTTATGAGAGTAACCCTTACAGACTCCTAGTAATGAGAGACACAGGAGCTGAACCAACCATTCTCTGTAACCAGACAAGACCTCCAGTAGATTGGGACACCAACCCAGCCCTAAAATCTTCGACCTCAAGTTGGTCCTGCCTGAATGCCATTCTGGGATCAGAGCCTAGCAGAATCCTCATCAAAGAGACCAGAGAGACTTCATTCAGCAACTGATGGGAGCAGATGCAGAGTACCACAGTCAAACATTAGACAGAGCTCAAGAAGTCCTGTGGAGGAGTGGGAGGAAGGATCAGAGGAACCAGAGGGGTCAGGGACACTGCAAGAACATGGCTCACAGAATCAACTGACCAGGATTCATGTGCACTCGCAGAGATCAGGGAGTCTGTAGGGGTCTGACTTAGGTCCTCTGTACTTATATTATGACTGAGTAGTTTGTTATTTTTTGTGGGATTCTTAACAATGGGAGTGGGTGCTGTCTCTGACTCTTTTGCCTGATTCTGGGACCCTTTCCTCCTAGTGGGCTGCCTTGTTCAGCCTTGGTGTGATGGTATGTGTCTGGTCTTATTGTGATTTGGTAGGCCATGTTTGGTTGATGTCCTGGAGGCCTGCTCTTTTCTGAAGGGAGAAAGAGACAGGGTGAGTTTGGGGGAAAGGGGAGGCAGGGAAGGAGAGACTGGAGGGAAGGGAGGAAGGGGAAACTTTGGTCAGGATGTAATGCATGAGAGAAGACTGAAAATAAAAGGAAAAATAGTTCTAGGTGGAATGGCGATCACTCAGCAGTTACCAGCACTTGCTGCTCTTGCAGAGGACCCAGGTTTAGTTCCCAGCACCTCACTTGGTGTCTTACAACTGTCTGTAACTAAAGTTCCAGCATTATCGGTCACCCTCTTCTGGCTTCCATAGTGACTGCATACACATGGTGCACATACGTCTTGTGAGAGCAAAACAGGAAAAGTTTATCTTGCAGGCTAAGAGTTCTGTTCACAGTTAATAATCAGCTCCTGTTTGTGCTGTTTGTTTGACCCATCTGTACCAGATACGTTTGATCACATGGGGGCAGGAAATATGTCAAGATATATGCTTGCCCCTGATTGGACCTGATGGGAAATACAGTGGCCTTGTGAGTTGCCTTTTTAAGCCTCTGCAAAGCATGACTTGTGGCTATTTTCTGGGAGCTCAAAGACGAACCTGACCTTTTGTTCAGAATCAATAGGAATAAATCCTATAAGGAAGGCAATACACAATGGTCAAAAAGCCTAAGAAAGAGGAATTGTGATTCATATATGTTCTTAAACATAGCAGATATGATTTCAAGATGGAAAAGTGCTTAATACAAATAAAACACACAGATATTTTATATTGTTAAGGATAAGGAGGGCCAGAAAAGATGCATTTGAGAGCAGAAGCACATACCTAGCAGTTTCCATAGCAACTATACTGTCCTGACTCTTACTAGGTCAGTTGTGAGTGAAAAGGACTTTCAGGATCCGGCAGTTGCCACCATGGCCTGGTGTGTTATGCTGCCATAGATCCGATGAGGGGCTGCTGTGCACACTGTGAAAACTCCTGATGCCCATCTACAGTAACACATGGGGCTGTGGAGGACGGCTAGCACCAAGCTTTTAAAAGCCGGAGGGCCGGGGTAAGGGTCTGAAATGCCACTGGGAATGCATTCTGCTGAGGATCTGTATTTAATCTTTTAGTTAAAGAGCGTCCTTGAAGGCTTTGCACAGGTGGGTGAGTAGAGTTCTCTCAGAGAGTGGCGGCAGGATCTGGGAGCAGGTGGACACAGCAGTGCAGCGGCAGGAGCTGGGTGCAGGTGGGCAGAGCAGTGTGGCGGCAGGAGCTGGGTGCAGGTGAGGACAGCAGTGTGGAGGCAGGAGCTGGGTGCAGGTGGACACAGCAGTGTGGCGGCAGGAGCTGGGTGCAGGTGGACACAGCGGTGTGGCGGCAGGAGCTGGGTGCAGGTGATGACAGCAGTGCGGCTCCAGGAGCTGGGTGCGGGTGGGCAGAGCAGTGTGGCGGCAGGAGCTGGGTGCGGGTGGGCAGAGCAGTGTGGCGGTGGGATCATTCACAAGGAGCTAGGGCTTCAGGAATGTCCCCACTTGCCAACCCATTGACAGATCAGCTGTCCCTTGAAGCACTTGCGGATACTGGAGAAAGACAGTGGTGCTAATTGTCTACTGTTGTTCTTAAAGTCTTCCCAGGGTGCACACCCCATTTCCATTCACAGATCAGTCACCGGACCACACCCGACTGTTCAAAGAGGGGCATTTCCACCACAGGTCTGGAAGAGAAGAAAACCAGGATGTGTGGGGAGGAATCTTCAGAGCCGCATTGCCCAGCCTACAACCCTTACCTCTGGAGGCCTAACCCTGCTCTGTCTCCATTTACTAGAAATTCTATTGACATTTAAGAACTTTAAGTCTTTGTAACTTAACCTGATCAAATATTAAGTCTATAAAGAAAGAACACTTTAGATTTGTATTTTTCCAACCTAGTAAAAAACATTCTTTGTAGCCATGCAGCCTGACACATTTGGAGTTGACTTTATTCATTTAGCAGATATTGAGAATGTAGGAAGTGTCAAGTATTAGGCTTGTAGAAATGAACAAGGTTGGCATTGGACAACAGCTCCATTGTCATGGAGCTTACAGTCTGCCAGGAAAAAAGAAAAATGTAATACATCATTTGCAAAGCCTTAATTACTTATGATAGAAAAAAAGGAGTGGATGACAGCTAAGTTATACATTGAGACCATCAGAGTCCTGTGGTGGAGGGATCAGCTAGTGGAAAAATGGGTGTGAAAAGTCTGGAGAATGAGGCAAAGGAAAGTACTCTTAAAAAACAAATCAAAAAAATAAAAACAACCAAAAGACCAATAAGACAACCTATCAGTGCTCGTGGAATTGAACTGAGTCCAGTACAGCTAAGTAAAATAATCAAGAGAAAGAGACAGGGTCCTGGAGACCTGGCCCTCGAAGGTGAGATCACAGCAATCACCCACCACCACAGAACAAATTAAGGTGTTCGTAGGCTCCGAGAACAATGATATCATCATGTAGGCATGTGTGGACTGTTCTACAAGAATTCTACAACAATCATCATCAATGTCTTGTACATGAGAGGCTCAGTCTTTCACCTGCTGTCAGACTTCTCAGGCCACACCGTGCCCCCCCCAATGGCACCCGCCTCCCACACACCTGTAGATCCTTCCCTCTTCGGTCACGGCCTTTGTCAGTCAATTGGGTTTTTAAGGGAGAGAGGGTTTATTTGAGCTTGCAGTTCAAGTCACAGTCCATCATGGCAGGAAAGTAAAGAGATTGGGAATTCGAAGCAGATATTCACATTATGTCCACATTCAGAAGAACGCAGAAACAAATGCATACACTCAAGTGCTCTGTTTGCTCTCTCCACTTTTCTACAACTGAGAAGCCCTTGCCTAGGGCTAGGCCCTCCTGTTTCAGTTCACACGGCTAAGATACTCCCACAGACACTCTCAGAGTCTCATCTTAATCTAGGCACTCACTCGCAGCTGTGCTCAGAGGTTTGCATCCTGGTGTCCAGTTGGCCTTTGTCACTTTCTAACGTCTTAGGTAATTACTAGTTTATTGTCTGGCTTCTGTTGCTAGGCTATACAGAGCATGGGATACTTTTTCCTAAAAAGCTGGTGACAGGTAGGTGCTCAACAGATTATCTGTTGAACAAAAGAGTCGCATCATTATTTCAAGCTGCATTGGAAGATGGTTTATCAATCAGTGGTTGCAGTTTAATATAGTCAGCTCAAAATAATTGCTTCCCAACTGTGTGGTCCCTAGACGAAGCATACAACACGCTTCAATACCCAAAACATGAAAACTGCTCCTGGGCAGAAACACATCATTAGCTTATCCAAAGCTTATGAGAAAGTGTTTTAGTCAATGAACTATCAAACTTTGAGCAAACTTTAGGAGGGGAAGATTATGAAACTTGGTCAGGATCATGAGTCACAAAATAGCGTAGCTATTTAACAGTATTGCTACAGGTGCCCATTAGAATGTCCTACTGTGTTAGAATTATAGTGTTTGCACAACACAACAGCCATTAGCCCTTCAAATATATTTTGAGACAATATTTTTGTAGCCTTGGAGGTATTTTAAGAACTAATGTGTAATTGGCAAGTTGCAACTTGTGACAATGTCTAGAATTCCTTGGAGAAAGGCAACTCAATTGGTTAAAAAGTATTGGAGAGTTCCTATTTTTCCTATGACCTCAATCAACAGTTGCTGACTTATTTCAGAAATTAAATTTTCTAGAAAAATAAATTCCCATTGCCAATATTATGATCCATGATTCCCAATTAAATTCATTTATCAGATATTGATTATATTTTCAGTGTGTGCTCACTACTGATCCATTTATTTATCTGATCATTTTCAAACACATTTTTATCTACTGAAAGGAGGTAGTACAGTAACAGACAAAATTGGAGAAATTCATGGTCAAGAAATTAAGTTATATGCCAACTATTAAAAAGGCTTAAGGAAAGACATTTGAATGATTATATAAAGAAACATCCAGTTGATGGCAGTGTTAAAACTTGGTTTTGCTATAAGGTTAAAAGCAAGAAGAATCAGTGACAGTAACTCCTCTGTGTATTAAACATATATAGATACATTACGTCAAATATAAATACCGAAACAATCTTTCTGCTTTGATCATATGCTCAGTACTATGAAGGACTATACTTCTGCATCTATTAATAGTCTCTCTGGAATGCCTGAAGACAGCTTACACATGGAACTACAGAGCATGATAATGAGACTAAAATAGGAGCAAGTTCCTTCTGACCACGATTTCTTTCCTCTGTCTGCATGGGACTGTATTCACATTTGCATTACAGTGTTCTACTGCATATCAGGACGAGGCCTGTACCAAACAGGTAATATTTAATTGAGAATGACTTTTAACCCTGGCTCTAGATTTCCTCTTACCAGCACTCCTACCAATGTTGGAATTCTAACCCCCACCTTCTCTGCAACTAGGCTCTGCTTCCTCTGGGCAGACTTGCCCGGCCCCTTGCTGCCTGTGTGAGTCTCTGCTTGCCACAACAGTGAGCACCAAGCATTTTCTGGCTCACTGAATGTTATCTTCGTATGTGCAGTTTAGGCTCGGGTGCCTGTACCTTGAACCCAGAGGTAGGCTGTGGTCTGTGTGCCCCCCCACCCCACTTCTTTCGCCATCTTTTTGGAGATGAACCTAAGTGTCAAAGTACATGCTTTTAGAAACAGTTAAAGTAGCCTATGCCACCTGAACTTGTTCATTATAAAACCACAGATGTGTTATAATAAACTTCCACAAGTGTAAGAAATCTCACTAGCCCAAGAGATCTCTAGTATTATAAAGGGAACCCAGATTATTTAATTTCCCAAATAATTCTGCTGATTGCTGTCTTCTGAAAAATTCCACCTAGGATGAAATCTGTTGGAAGGAGCACATATCCAGTGATCTGACTTCAGAGAATCCTGTTTGGCAGCCCTGATTAGCTCTACCTAATCAGAACTTTTTGTACACTTCATAGCACTAAAGCCACAGTACTGTGTGCCAATAGATACTGTGGCTTACTGTGTCGAAGAGGCCTTGTGGAAACTGGCAAAGTGTGGATGTGATGAGGTATTGTGCTCCAGAGGACTGTGCCCAACTTTCCAGGTATTGGTGACACTCGGAGCTTACAGGTGTCACTCACTTCCTGCCTTTGAAAACTCTCTGGCAGTGAGTCTTTCAACTGGTCAATCTCCCTTCATTAAAATGACTGCCGATAAACACAGCATGCAGCAGCTAAGCTACAGCAGCTGAGGGTGACCACGTGGAAACCTCCGTGGTGACAAATTGAAGTTCAGACAACTACAAAAGAGAAACACAAGAAATGGTGTCATGAGTTACTGACACCCAGTAAGTGGCAAGGCTCTGGGAAGATTACAGCCTCTGAAAGATGGTATACTTATGCAGATGTAATCATCATTAAAAGCTTACAGGTAAGAGCCTGTGCATCTGAAGCAGGTCTCAAACAGAATCAACCACATAGACCAATTACAGTTGGAAATCCGCCAAAGAATATTTATATACACAGTTCAGAATGGGCTATAGCTCCTTACCAGGGACCGTGCTATGATGACTATCAATAATAAATCCAAGGACAAAGGACAGAGAGTAGCAATAAATCAAGCAGCTACCAAGGAATGCTTCTCACCAGCTTCCATCTGGCTAAGGACTGAAGCTCTCCCCGGAATGTCAGAAGTACAGACAGTAGTATTTCTAGTAGCAGTATATGAATATATTCCAAACTTGGTGAGCTAGTCACACGAGATCCTTTGACATCTTTAGGAAACTTCTTTCATTAACACTACAGTTTTCAAGATTGGAAAGATGGTTCAGTGGTTAAGCACACAGACTGATCTTGCTAGAGGACCAGTGTTCAGTTCCTAGCACCCACATGGTGGCTCACAAATGCCTGTAATTCCAGTTTCAAGAGATTCAGTGCCCTCTTCTGGTCTCTATGTGCACTGCATGCAGATAGTGCACATGCACATACCCAGAAAATAAAAAGCAAATATTTGTAATTAAAAAAAGAAAAAAAATACTAAACTTACCAATTTACTTGTTCGAGCAATACTTCATTATTTTTGCCCATGGATTGGAAACTAGGGTTTTCTTGCAATGTCATGTTCATTCTGTCTTATCAGCTGAACCTGAGTGAACAACCTGACAGGGGCTGTAGGATAAAGTCAGTAATAAAGGAAACAAACTGGCTGTCTCTTTGTATCTACCAGATGGAAGAGATGATCCATTAAGGGCACAGAGTCCTTACATTGAATGCAAATCTCTAATAAGAACAATCTAACTGGAAGCATCTAATGCAGAGGCACCAGAGATCATGCCAGGGAACATCTTACGTTATATTCACTTTGAGTCATTCACCATGAAAATACAATCAATGCAGTTTTAGGCTATAAAGACATACACTCACTAACCGAGTCAACAAACAGCTAAATTTTGAAAAGCTCAACAGCCAACTTGCTCTTTTTTGTTTCTCTTGGGGAGACTACTGGCACTATTATTTTAACCTATTTTCCTACTTTAAAATGACAATGTGATCCTTAGCTGAGAGAGTAGCTCTCCAAACCAACATTTTAAAAGCAAGAAAATTCATATTTTGTTTCATTGTGCCTTGGAAAGGGCTAACTTGGAGACTTTCTAATATGTGGCTGGAATAAGCATTTGAATAAATCATATACACAAAGTCTGCTAATTTTTTGAAGCTTGCACAACAATGCTCTGTCCTTAACACGACTCCTGAATGTCTGAAGCTTAAGTTTTTGGACAAAAGAAAATACTCAAGGCAAATAAAAGAGAAATTCAATATTGTTAAGTGCATTATACTTAGGAAAGAGTTAGGGCCGCCCTTGTTCCAGCCAAAATTAGTTTAAGCAGCAACATTGTATTCCATGCTCATTTTGTTGTATAGAACATCAAACAACTTAAACTTTCCATTTCTCCTTAATTTTCTTTTCACTAGACAAAAGGAAATAGTTTGTTGTAAAAACACAAGAAAGAAACAGATACAGAGACAGACAGACAGACAGAACTGGACTATTCTTCCCAACAAAACTGATGCCATTTTTGTCATGTCAGCTGTGCCCACTTGCAACCTATAATCATAGCTGGACTTGTGAACTTTTGAACATAACTCAGGAGGAGAAAGGAGGGTCACCAGACCCTCACTTGAGTATCTAGACATTCTTCTGAACCAGTTGTATGTTTTCTGCCTGATTTCATGTGGTTTCAGGGAGGGGCTAGAGCACACAGGTGGGAAAGGACTAGAGGGACTCCATCTATGCAGCCATGGCAGAGTCATCATCTATGGTGGGTGGAGATCTTCCAGTGCAGTTGCTTTAGGTCATCCATGCTCCTGGTCAGAATCTCTCACATGCACTGCTCTGTAAGTAAACCTAATAAGCTCATTGGTTCCCCAGCGAGAACTTTGGTGGAGTCGTAACTTGGTCTTGGGGACCTTAGGAGGAGGGGTAGACACTTTTTACGTCTTTCCCAGGGAGGGATTTTAGCAACAGTGTATCTGACAAGAAATACAGGAGTGAACTCATACATACATACATACATACATACATACATACATACATACATACATACAT
>LOJH01055308.1:0-11889 GCA_001685095.1 Ellobius talpinus | reverse complement strand
GGACAAAAAGCAGGCCTGCTCCCCTATCACTACAGGAAACAAATGCCCACAGTTAACAGAACAAGCGAGAGACCTACAACTGTGGACAGAGTGAGAGACCTTGGAGCACTCAGGGCTAAATCGGATGTCTTCATCAAACCTCTCACCTCAATGGTCAGCGGAAGGAGAGGCAGAAAGGTTCTGAGAGCCAGAGGTGACGGTGACTCCAATACATTTTCTTCCAGGTACCACAGGAGTGGGGAACGTATGAACTTACAGAGGCTGTAGCAGCACCCAGGGCCTGCATAGGTTCAAGTCAGATGGGGCCCCAGCACGGGGAGGGGGCCATGGACATGAGCTTGCTCCTCTAGGGCCATCTGTAGTTGACACCCACTGACAAAAGGAAAAGTCGGTTCTCTCCAGTGGAGTGTCATTGGGTATAGTAAACACACTTCAGGGCCAGGTCCATGCCCAGGAGTAGTTGTACAAGAGAGAAAAAACTACAAACAACAACAACCTAAAACACAAACAAACAAAAACCAAAAAACTAAAACCTAATGGTACTTTTGTAGACATTTTGTCTCATTTTACTTTGTTTGGGCATTTTTTTTAATCTTTTTGTTCTTTCATTTATTTATTTTTATTTCTGTTTTTGTGGGTTTTTTGGTGAGAGAGATCAGATTGGGTGGTAGGGATGTGGGGATGATCTGGAAGGAATTGTGAGAGGGGAGAACATTATAAAAATGTATCGTATGAAAACTTTTTTTTTGAGGTTGGAGAGATGGCTCAGAGGTTAAGAGTACCGGCTGCTTTTCCAGAGGACCTGAGTTCAATTCACAGCACCCACATGGCAGCTCACAACGGTCTGTAACTCCAGTTGAGGAGTTCCAACACTCTCACATAGACACACATGCAGGCAAAACACCAAAGCACATAAAGTAAAAATAAATAAATTTAAAAAATTAAAAAAGAAAAAGAAAAAAATTCAATAAAGAAACCAGAAAAAAAAAGAAAAAAGAAAATGAGTAAGGATTAGACTCAGGGAAGAATGTAGTCTGATGTCCAAGGTCTTATATACAGTTGTGCCAGGGCTAGTGTCAGGGAAGGGGCAAATATTGAGTAAATCAAAGCCACAGAGCTTTGTGGTACTGAGAAGCATGGCAGGCAATGCACACTTGAAGGTAAAGTTCATCATTTTACACACTTGGTCGTGTCATAGTGAAGGAACCTACCAGAGACTTTCCAAAGCTCACCACAGAGGTGATACACCATAAAGGGACAGTGTGGAGCCAGAGTGAATGCTGCTGCCATAGTCCCTGTTCTGTTGCTGTGAAGGGACCATGACGAAGGCAGCTCCTGTATAGGAAAGCATTTAACTGGGGCTGGCTTACAGTTTCGGAGGCTTAGTCCATTATGGCCATGGCAGGGATCATGGCGGCAGGCAGGTGTGCTGCAGACAAGTCGCTAAGAGCTACACTCTGACCTGCAGCCTGAGAGAGAGACTATAGGCTTGGCACAGACTTTTGAAAAATCAAATGCCATGACCAGTGATACACTTCAACAAAGCCACACATCTTAATCCTTCTAATCCTTTCAAATAGTGTCTCTCCTTGGTGACTAAACATTTAAATATATGAGCCTCCAAGGCCATTCCTACTCAAACCCCCACAATTGCTATTTATACACATGACTAGTCTTATAAAGTGTTCACGCACTAGGGATATAATTCAGTGGTATAGAGTTTGCCATGTGCAAGGTCCTGGGATAGATTCCTAAAACTGAAAAAAAATAATAAAAATAATCTTATCATTTAATTAGTATTAGCATTAATAAAAATAAATATGTTTCTCCTACAGATACAACTATCACTGAAGCTGAAATGACGGGCCCAGTGGGAACAGGAGGGCAGGTAAACATTTTGCATTATCTAAACACCTCCAGCTCGGGCACTAAACAGAGGTCTTCTGGCTGTGGGTAAAAGTCTTGTGACTCTGAATGATGGATGCAGGCACTAGGCACCTGTGACCATGGAAGTTACCTGGCACCTGAGTCCGAGCATATTAGCTGACTACAGGCATATACTGGACTTTAAGTCAATGAAGATAAATCATGAACATGTGGAGGTCAGTGGGGACCATGAGCATCTGGTCACACTCATGTCAGGTCAGAGGAGGGCTTTAGAGCACCCTCCTCCAAGTCCTATCTTGAGACAAGGCTTGGGTGATGGGTCTCACTGAGTTTCCTAAGGATGAGCTCAATCCTGGGTGAGAATTGTAACTCCTGCCGTGTTATCTCTACCATATAGGAAATGGCTACGATCCTCTTTCACAAAGATACCTTCTCCGAGTCACATTAAGACACAGTCTGCCAGGCATTTAGTCAAGTCAAGCAAGCCACCAACTTAACCCATGTGTCTGTGCTGACCTCTTGAATGCCTGAGGTCAGTGAACACGCTGACATCATTTCCATTTCCATGGACCACCAGTGTGTTTAGGCTAGCCTGTTGCCTCGGTGCCTGCCCAAATGCCAAGTTCCCTCAGCGCCCCTAGCCCAGTGAACGGGGCCTATGCAGCAGGCATTCAATCAGCAAATATTAATTGATGTGGTGAGGTTGTTCTCTGAAAGGCTGAATTCCTCCTGAGAGGCTAATTCACTGTGCTCTGCCTGTCTGTGGGTAGCAAGGGCTTCAGAGTGGGAGCGAGCTTTGGACAAGAGCTACCATGGTGTGGGAGGGACATTGTTCCTGTGATGGATGGAAGGACATTCTTGACAGATTGTATGGGCAGGATCCTTACAAGTAATTTATTTTGCTTTCCGATTACTTTGGAGAAAGCTTCCCTGGGGTTTCGGCCAGAGAGCTGTATAAGCTATCAGTTGAATGGACTTCTTCCTGTTTTGCGAAGGTAATAGTTTATGAGAAAAGCCCCACATCTCTCTAGTCAGCATTTTCGTTTATGTAGCCTATGATCTTCCGAATTAGGATGCTTGGCACTATTTCTACCTGCCTAAGTTTTACTCTGAGATGTAAGGGAGCCTAAACTGCCTTCAGGGAGTGACACATTCACCAGCATCCCGGGACCCTTGCCTCCCACCTTCCATCTCACCAAAGTCTGAGTGCACATGCCTTCACCTATGCCAATCAGGGAAGGATGAGGAGATAGGTCCGTCCTTCACGATGCTCATCAGGAGGCTATGTGGCCACTGATAAAACGAACGGGACCATCCAGCATTCAAGCAGCACGGCTTGGGCAGAGCAGCTGGCCTTAGGGCACCTTCCCCACAGATCAGACCTCTGGAAAGCCTGCTTTTCTTCAGTTCAATGGAAGACTCCCGACCCATTTTTCATGGACTTCAGGACATCTTAGAGTTTCCTGGAGGGCATCTCAGTGGCCAGCTGGGAGCCTGGGCGTGAGGCACCCACACTCCCTGCGGAGTAGCGAAGGGGGGTGATGTGTCACCCGTGAAGCCGACCTACCCTGGTACTTGGTACTGCACAGTGTGTCCCTGTAGCTGGGGCCATGAGCGTGTGAGCACCAGGGCAGGATGAGTCTACTCTTGCCGTACTTCTTTGCCCGGGGGGAGGGGGGATTCTTCTGCTGGGACAGTTGAGGTACGGGGTGGGGGTGGGGCTCCTCTCCCTCTAAAGTAGAGCAGAAGAACAGAAGAGGGCTCGTAGATGTAGACGGAGGCTCTGCCTTGATGCAGGCACCAGGAGGTTGGGGGTGTCAGGTCTCAAACCCAGGGCAAATGGTTGAGGTACCTACTTAACATATCAAAGCCGAGCTGGCTTACAGGTTCTCCCAGCATCCCTCTGCCCCTCCCTGTTCCAGGGTCCTCCCTGTGGGCATATACCTCCCTACCCTGAACTTTCTAGCCCAGGGGCTGGGTTGCCCTCTGCACAGCTGCTCTTCCCTATAATCCAGACATTCTCGATACACTGGTCCTTTTTACCCTTTGGTCCTTTTGGCCTCTTGGTCTCCTGGCTTTCCCCTCCCCCTTCTCCTCACATGATCCGGCTGAGACTGGCCATGTCCACCCTGGACTCTCTCAGACGTCTCTGCCTCTGGCTATGCTCTCCCTCATATTGACAGTAAACTTTCTCCTCCACCATACCTAGGAGCAGCCCTGTCCTCCTTCTTTATTTCCTTTTCTCATTCAGTGGCCACAGGAGGGAAGCAGGGCGCGGAAGGTGCCAGGGCTGTGGGTCTCTGGGGAAGCAGGGGAGGCTGGGGGAGCTGACTGGGGTCCAGGCCTGGGGCCTACCCAGCCTGCAGGTGGAGGAGGCCAAGTGCACAGCCAAGTCAGCTGTCTGTTTAAAAGAATGGAGCAAACAGGATGTCTGGGTGTGTGAGGGCCGTGGGAGGGATTCATACCTGTTCTGAGGGCAATCTGTTTTTAACCTTGTTAACCTAAACTGTACTTTGAAATTTAAACCAAATGGAGCCTCTTTCCTCCCAGTGATTTATTAGGCCTTCCCTCGCTATCAAATTAAAGCTCTCCACGAGTGAGACAATTCATCCTTACCTAATTGCCGCCTACCCCCCTACTCCGGGAATGGGGAGCCTGAGAGAGGGAGGCACACGTGGGAGGCAGCTGCGGAGCAGTCGGCTCTTTGAGTTTCCTTCAATTCGAGTTTCATTCCATCCATCAAGCGATTTTCCTGCCGGATGCCTGTGGAAGGACAATGCCACCCTCCTCCAGAAAACTATTTCTAATTCTGTTTCAAAGACACCCTGCACCCTAGGGTCCAGGAGCAGCTGGCCCCATGGACAGAGGCTCTTTCCTCCCTTACAGCTAAGTAGGACCTCTGTTTATCTAGTAAAGGGTAGGCGGCTTCTAAACGATCTTTTAAGGCGAGAACCTAAGAGAAGGAAAACATCCTTTTTTAAATCCCATTTTCCTCCTCACCCCACACTGGGCTGTTGCTATAGCAACGCCGTACCTGCCACTAGGACAGTTAGGTCCCCCTGTGAAGTTGAGCAAAGCCCTTTTTCACTCCGAGAGGGACTGCTGTTCACTGACCACTTTACCCCTGGGGGGCTGAGTTCTTCAATTCTTCGACCTGCTTAATCCACGGCTTCCTACTGCTAAAACTTTAACCCCCCCAGTAACATAGAATACCCCCAAACCTTTCCAGGACTGAACTCAGTGGAAACAGATTTACATTTTGTGTTAGTTATGGATAATTTTCTTCTCTGCACTGGCTTAAGTTTAGAAAAGGCCCCTCCCTATAAATGAAATCATGTGGGGGAGATCACATGTTCCTATTCCATCTCCATTTTCCTTCTCATGTATTTTAAACCATGTCGGTATGTGCATGCATGCATGTACGTATGTAATAAACGTATTTCAGTTACATGGAAAATATGGAGGTTGATGTGATAAGTGTTCTGTGGTCACTGCTCAGACCTAGCAGTTGCTGATGTAGAGAAGTCATTTTTGCTTTAATCATATAAAAATATAACAGATTGCTAGGCATGGTGGCACACGCCTTTAAACCCAGCACTTGGCAGACAGAGGCAGATGGATCACTGTGAGCTCGAGGCCAGCCTGGTCTACAGGGCAAGTTCCAGGGCATCCAGGGATACACAAAGAAACCTTATCTCGAAAAAAACTATGCATGTATCTGTAACAGATGAAGCTGAAGATCCTTCTCTTTTCTTATGTCTATTTCTGGGTGAGTGCATGCATGCGTGTATGTGTGTGTGTATTGTGTATAAAGTATGTGTGTGGTGCATGCATGTGAGTGTATGGGTGTATATGTCTGACTGCATATGTGCTCATACATGGAGGCCAGAGTAGGACATTGTATGTCTTTCCCTGTCTCTGTCTTTTTGCCTTGGGGCAGAATCCACACTGAACAGGGAGCTCTTGTTTCAACTAGGACCTTTCCTGCCTCCCCTTTCCTGGGTTTGCTGGGGATCTGAACTCAGGGTCTCACACTTGCTGGGTAAGTGCTCCTACCCAGTGAGCCATCTCCCCAGATCTCTTGCTTCTTTTCTCCTTCTTTTCTCCTTCTTTCTCACTGCTTGCCAGGAGGTAGCACATGTCTTGAGGCTGCAGGCTGGACCAACCTTTTGACGTGGCAATGGATATCATCACCTACATAGTTCACACTGAAGAACAGTGCTTACAAAATAAACCAAGAGGCAACCTCATGCCGACTTCATAATGTTTTAAACAATTTGTCACTTTGCATTGTGCTGAAATCATAACTAGGAGGGGGTGTGGGCTGCCAGGGATGCAGACATGGTCAGAGCTTTGCCTCCAAGTCTCTGCCCACACAAATGAGTCAGCCCTTTTAGCCTGTTTTTGTTTTTTTTTCCTAGCTGAGGGCATAGGAGGGGATAGAAGACCCCACTGCTACCACCACCGGGCTCATTGGAAATTCTGTGGGAGCCACAGAACCTCCTGCTGCCCTTCTCCCCTTCCTTTGGCTTGCTAGGTAATCTTCACACCCCAGAATGCAGATTAACCAGCCCAGATGAGTACCATTGTTAATTAAAAATAAAACATTTTAGACAGGAGCTTATTTGGGGCTCTTGCTTGCACAGGGAGCCCAGTGTTTTCACCCCAAGGTCAAATTAAGAAGTTAGTGGGTTTGATATTTTCTCAGCTGAAAATTAAACGACAAGGGGGTCAATACAGAGGAGACAGTTGTCAGCCTGCTGGATGGCATAGAGTGGCATTATGAATGAGACCATCAGGGGTCGGGCAAGAGCATTATCTTGGATAAATGGCTTGCGGTTATTGATCCCGACCAACCTGACAGAAGAGAAGCTCAATGTATGATTGTTACAATCACCTGATTTATACCTGCAATTTATAATTTGTGTGCACTGTCAATTCTGTCAATACCAAACAGCAGTGCCCTAGCTTCAAAAACCTGACAACCTGGATGCTGTCTCCTGATGTGGAAGGTACTCTAAGCCACAGAATCACCGAACTGGGTCATTTGCTTCAAAGACAATTTAAGCACAAGTAACTAAGGGGAGAGACAAACAACAAAGGAACTCAGACAGGCTCCCAGTGACTAATTTACATTGTCAACTTGATTGCATAAAGAAAAACCCAGGACACTGATGGCACTTGGCTTTGGGTGTGTTTGTGAGGGTGCTCCCAGAGAGGATTACATGGTGCTCTCCTAAGTGTGGGTGGCGGTATTCCACGGATTAGGGGCCTGAACTGCATACAAGAGGGGAAAGAAGGAAGCCAGCGAGAACAAGCAATCATTGCTCTCTGCTTCCTGACTATAGATAGTATGGTCAGTTACCATGCTCTCCCTGACATGATGGACTGTATCAATTTAAACCACAAGACAAAACAAATAAAAAACCCAAAGAAAGCAAAACTAAGCAAACAAACCCTCTGTCTTAGTCAGTGTTCTATGACTGGGAAGAAATGCCATGACCTTGGCAACTCTTAAAAAGAAAACCATTTAATTGGGGCTGGCTTACAGGTTCAGAGGTTTAGTCCATTATGATGTACAGGCAGACACATGGAGAAGGAGCTGAGAGTTTTACATCTGGATTGGCAGGCAGCAGCAAGAGAGAGTGACAACTTCTGAAATCTCAAAGACCATCCCCAGTGACACACTTCCTTGAACAAGGCCACATCTATTCCAACAAGGGCACACCTCCAATAATGTCACTTTCTATGAGCCAATGGGGGCCATTTTCTTTCAGTGCCCCCTCCCGCCAAATGAACTAAGCAATCAAGCACTCCCAAACACTCTGTAACAATAAAATCCTTTCTTAAATTCTTGTTGGGTAAATGGTTGTAAGTACAAGAAAGCTAATAGAAGACTAATTCAAGGAAAGGAAAGATTCCCTCCTCTGTCCTTATGTGAGTCACCACTGCTTCTTAAATGTCCCAGGGCAAATTTGTTTCATGGAGAGGCAGTGACTCGGAACCACTTAGGGCCCTGAGATATGACCTATCTGCCAGTGTCTGATGGGGACTTTCTTCTCCTCAGACTCAAATTCCATAGAAACCAAAGCGCAAGCTGAGTAAGCCAGCCAAGACACCCACACACCAAAGAAACAGCTCTGGGAGATGTTGGAAATTGGTGTCTGGACTGTAATAAAGAGCTCAGAAGCCAGAGTCAAGATCTGCCCAGCAGAGGTGATGGCGAAGGTCTTGTACTGAGCCAGAACAGACAGGTGCGGATGGTGGATGGAACCGCTATGACCAGGGGGCATTTTACGGTCCATACAGACAGCTAGGGTTTCATTAGTCCTATACAAGAGCACGGCACAGAACCAGAGTGCCACGGGACAAAGATGCTGAGGGAACAGACATCTGTGGTTCTTCCTTTTAACTACATGACCCTGCTTGCCTTCCACACCCCCCCATGCTTGAAGGAGACCACCAGTGGTCATGGGACCACAGAGAAGGGCTCCCAGCTCTCTGCTGACCTCTGATTCATCCCCTCTACCGCTTCACTCCGGCGCTGATTCTCAGTGGTCAGATGTAGAAGGTCCAACTGTATTCTATTTCTCTAAACAGCCACCAGAGAATAGAAAACAAAGGTTTGCTCCTTGAGCTACATGCCTGTTGTATGTTGTGAACGAAAACGTCTGGAAATAAGCTGCATCTTCAGTTATCGACTGACTGATAGAGCCACAGTACTGTGGGACAGGTTGGAATGTTGCGGGTCCTCAGGCTAATTACCTTGGTAACCAGTTCTAGCCTCCAGAGCAGCCACTCCTAGACTACCTCTCTAAACCCATATCCTGTGACTAATTGATAAATATCTGGGATCTTTTAGCTTATCTAACTACTGACTTCCTCAAACCCAATAGCTAAGACTGTCATCATAGAGCATCTTGAGCTGACAGACAAGCTTCCCCCATCTCCCTGTACCTGCCTCTCTGATGCATCCACCAATATAGTTTATATTTGATATATGACTCCCTCTATTCTATAATGCCATAAAACGTTATGAAACTGCTTCCATGTTGGAACATGAAAATTTGGGTGACCCAAATCTGTGTTCCTGACCACTCAAAATGGCTCCAGGATAAACTATCTCTGTTCCATGCCCACATCTCAATCAGACACCCAAGTGAGGGAACTGGCAGGCTTCCAGGGCTCTCTCTCTATCTTTCCATTCCAAAGCCCAGATGACCGCCTAATGAGGTAAAGGCCTTTGTCACCCAACATACATGAGCCCCACTTTTTTTTCTTTTCTTTTCCTTCCTTCCTTTTTTTTTCAAGACAGGGTTTCTCTGTAGCTTTGGAGCCTGTCCCAGAACCAGCTCTTGTAGAAGACCAGGCTGGCCTCGAACTCACAGAAATGCACCTGTCTCTGCCTCCTGAGTGCTGGATTAAAGATGTGCACCACCACTGCCCGGCTGAGAGTTGTGGTTTTCTGTTGTCAATGTTCTTTACACACTGAGTTCTCTCCGAAGGCCCGTGTGGCTGGGATATGGTTTGAGAGTATCCTGTAAGGGTCCACACACAGGAAGCTTTGCCCTTGGCATGTGGTATTGAGGTGATGGGGCCTTTAGAAGGTGGAGACAAGCACAAGGTCCTCAGGTCATGTGATTACTGTCTTCTGAAGGGGCTGGTGCTGGTTTTGAGGGGAGTATCACTGCTCAGGAGAACTGGCTGCTCTATAAGGATGTGACTGGCTCCTTCCTACTCTCTGACTTTTGAGTTCACCATGTGACCTATGTCTCTTGGAAGCACCCTTTGCCATGGATGCCATCTGCCATACCACAGGGCAGCTCAGGGGACCGTCATTAGACACCAAACATAGGGCCTCTGACTCTGGCACTTTCAGGCTCTAAAACCTTGAGCTGATGAAACCAACTTTTCTATAAAGTTTGGCAGCTGCGAGTATTCTGGTTTAACAGTGGGAAATGGATAAATACAGCAGGATTTCTCTTTACTAAGGAGGCAGGTGAGTGAAATCAGAGCAATGTATCATCGGGCTGATTTTCTGAGAAATGGGGACGGAGGGGGAACTGTGACAGTACCCTTCTATATGCCCCGCTCCCATGTTACTCCACTTAAGTTTTGGTACGGCAGGAAATTACCTCCACCTCCTCACAAAACCAGTTTTTTACTGTGGCAAATGGACTACTAAAAAAAGTGATCCAACTGGGTATAGTGCGACATAGTAATCCTGGTACTTGGCAAGGGGAAACAGGAGGATCAGGAGGTCAAGGCTATCTTTGGCTACAAAGTGAATTACAGGTCAGCCTGGGCTATATGAAAGTCTACCTACATTCAAATTAAAACAAAATAGAATAAAACAAAACAAACCAAAACAGAGAAAGAGCAGCTCCTATCTTCATACACAGACAAAACGGCTTCCGTTCTTATGGTAGAATTCAACTTGATCCCCAAGTCTAAACCAACTCCTCAACTAGTGTTTGAATCTCAGTAAAAGGCTGATCCATTTTTAAATATGGAAAGTCCACGCCACTCTAGATTTATGTACCTCTTCTAATGTAAAATCTTCCATCATGGTTCTTGCAAGCGTCCCCATCTGTTAAGGGTTAAAGCAGCTGAGAATAAGCCACTTTACCTCACTGCACACAACTGCATTAGGTTTTGCCCCAGTATAGCTTTGGGGATTGTCTTCTAAACGTGCTAAAGGCTGCATTAAAAGCAGCAGTTTTGCTGGGGCATAGACTAGAATCTTTATAGGGCTAACTTCAGGTGGCACTTTGGACGTGGCCCTGGACAGCTACTCCCACACAGCTAATGGCACCCAGACAATTACAGACAGTCGCCTGGTACTGGAGTTACAGGTGGTTTTCAGCTTCTTGATATGGGTAATGGGATCTGAATTCAGGTTCTCTGGAAGGGTAGGATATGCTCTTAACCACTTTAGCTCCAAGCTTTATTGGCAGATGCTCTTCAGCTTAAGGATACAGATAACTATATCACGAGTTAAAAATATTGTAAGTTAAGAATATATTTAATATGACTACCCTAGAAACATCACAGATTAGCAACCCCAGACACTGCTAGTAATGGCACCACAGACTGCTAGCCTGAGAAGAGTCAAATTTCAAATACTGAAGCATGGTTTCTACTGAATTGTACTTCTTGTACTATTGCAAAGGTGAAAAATCTCAAGGAAAACCACTGCTACTTCAGGCGATGCCTGTGTATATTGTTCCTCCATCAAAATCTTAGTTCAGTTTTGCACTGTTGTATGAGATGTTAATACATTTCCATCTAAGTATCTTTGGTGGATTCAATAAAATCATGTATCCTGTCATAGTTTGTATGTGACCAGATATATTTTTCACTTATTTAAATATATCTAGCTACATTTTAAAAGTAGCATATGGCTTTGTGTTCATAATTCAGTGACAAGATCTAAAATTATTTAATTCATATTATCAATTTAATGAGAACTTAACAAATGAGAAGGCCTGATTCCATGTGGTCCATGAGGATTTCAGCAAGTATGGACACTGGTGAAGAATGTGGAGTTCTGGAGTCTGACTGTCTGGTATTAAAACGGTTGGCTTCATCACAGTACAGATGCTCTCATCTGTAACCATTATACCGAAGGAAAAAGGCTCACATGTGTGTGCTTGCATGTACATGTGTATATTTGTACTTGCATGCTGTCAAACGCTGTGGCACAATGGTCTGTACCCTGTCACTTGTATTTTAATAAAATGCTGATTGGCCAGTATCCGGGCAGGAAGTAGAGGCAGGGTGACCAGGCAGGAAGTAGAGGCAGGGCAACCAGAACACGAGAATTCTGGGAAGAGAAAAGAGTCAGTCTGCAGTCCTGACCCAGCCGCAGAGGACGCAAGATGAGAATGTCTCACTGAACAGGTACCAAGCCACGTGGCTAACATAGACAAGAATAATAGGCTGATATAAGATGTAAGAAAGAGTTAATAAGAAGCCTGAGCTAATAGGCCAACTAGTTTA
>LOJH01055306.1:0-11889 GCA_001685095.1 Ellobius talpinus | reverse complement strand
TTTTTTATGAGTATTCCCAGTGTTATGGTAAAATGCCCGAGTGGTGGCAGTGGGCAGCAGGCCATGAGACCACAGCGGGCCAGGAAGGCAACCAGGAAGAGTGAGGGTGGATATTTATTTAATGGGTTATGGAAGGGAAGGGAGAAGAGGAAAGGGGAGAAGGGGAAAGAGCACAGAGAGGCAGAGAGAGAGAGGAGTGGAGTAGTGGGGAGAAGGGAGCGAGGCAGAAGCTGCCCCAGAGAGACAGAAAAGGAAGGAGCTCAGACTGGAAGCAGAAGGAAGATCTGCTTGCCTCAGTGACTGGGGAGGGAGTGGGTGGGGCTTGTCTCATGAAGGGGCAGGACAGACCATTACACCCAGTTCACCCATAAGCTCACTGGCAGAGGGATGGCATTCAGCATTCAGCTGCAGAATGAGGAAGTCTGACACCACCCCTGCTTTGATTCCTGCACTGCCTGGCTTCCTTTGTCTCATCCTGTATGGGGTTGGCATGCCATTTTCTGTCCGTCACCTCTCCTGGCTACCAACCCCTTAAAGCTTTGGTCTTCAAGGCTTGTTCACTGTCACTATGAAGGAACATAGTTTCTGCAACTTCTACACTGAACTGGCCATCCCAAACCCATAGTAGGCATCCAATATATATTCTTGTGTTCCTGCTGAGATCATTTCGGTTTAACTTGGCCCTGAGATTAAGATGCCCCAGCTAATTTAGCTTCTGTTAAACTAACTGCTTTCTTGGGCAGCCCTCTCTGCAGCTGCTGAGCGAGATGCCAAGATGTGGGTTTTGCCTTTAAAAGCCCTTTGGTCTAAATGGTCAGGACTACCCTTAGGTCCTGAATACCCAGGTATAGTCTCATCTGGATGGAATAAAGACTTTCAACTGGTCTTCCACCTTTGGCCCTTAAATATAGGATTAGAATTCAAATATCCCCTTTCCCTGAAGGTAGAGGCCTCTCAGGACTAATAGGAGGGAGGGGAACTTAGACTTTTTAATAGAACTGAAAATATTGTGTATGATAAAGAAAGGAGAAAACTTAATTGGATCTTAATCATAATAGTGGAAAGGATTCAATATTTTAAAAAAATTCCACTTCTCTTTCCTACAGCAGAATAGGACAAAAGAAAACGTAAAACTACCTACTCCAGGAACAGATGAAGAACACTGAAATACTCAGCGGGATATCAGCACATGGTGGCTGTTCCCTGACATTGCAGAGTTAAGACCTTCATGTAAGGGGTCTGGCAGACATGGAGATATTGCACCTCTCAATTTGACTATCAGAAAAAAATGGACTCCAGATAAATTGGAATTTCCCCGGGAATCTCAAGCTAGGAGAAGGAAAGGCACCAACCAGGGGTAGGGGGAGTGGATGGGGGTGATTTACCTCCTTAAAAGAGATTTCACATCGCTCTAACAATGTGTCAGGCTACCTTGCTGGAAGAGACTGAAGCCCAGGCATTAACAAGTCTCTATTGGAGTGGACCACACCTTGGCCAGGACTGCTTAAATGTGCATCCCCGGCCCTCTGTTTTTTGTTTTGTTTTCTGACACAGGGTCTCACTATGTAGCACTGGCTGTCCTGGAACTCAGTGTATAGACCAGGCTGGCCTCAAACTCGTGGAAGTCCGCCTGTCTCTGCCTTCTGAATGCTGGGTTAAAAGCGTGCACCACTATGACTAGCTACTGATCCTCTATTTAAACTCTACTCTCACTTCAGGGACCCAAAGATGGATGGACTTGCAGGGTTCACTGGATCTCTTTGTCCCTCTTCCCAATTTGGCCAAACTGGATAAAGCTTTTTTTTTCTTTCCACTATTGATTTGACTCTTGATATTGTCTTTTTGAGGACTGGTAGCTGAATCTGGCTTGGAACAGTCTTTGACCCCCGAGTTCAATAACACCTAGAGGTGCAAGAGGGTAGGTTAAATGGAGAGAAAGGCCCGGGGTGCAGCGCATGGTGTACTTACCAAGCAAATGTAGGGCCATAGGTTAAACTGCAAGCACCTATGATATCGGTGCTGGAATAAGAACTCATTGTATCTATAAGCTTCTGGTGTATAATATTTGGTTGTATTACTTAATATATATGCTTGTGCCTGAAGTATTAGAATCTCTGTTACTCCATGTGATGATCAAGCCATTTCTTAGGGTGAACCCCCCACTTCTATGGCACAGTTCTTAGCTCGAGACTTACTTTCCCCTTACACTGCCAGCATTCCAGCACTGAGACCAACAGAATGAGAAGAGTTCCTCCTTTGATGAAATTCACACTATGATAGTAAGGAGACATAGCCAACAGTTTCAAAATATCTTAGATGACATAGTGTGATGGGGCAAGACAGGGCAGAGGTTCCTCCATCTTGTATTCTTGCTGAGACCATTTCAAGTTTAACTAGAATCTGATCTCTTTGATGGAGCAGTTCAAGGAACACTAACCAACTCCATTCTAGGAATCGAACCCAAGGATGCCCTAGCTAACTTAGCTTCTGTTAACTGGCCTGCGTGTAACAGAGCCCTCCAGCTGACCACTGGTGGTGGTGGTTTGCTTTCTTTTTTCACTCCATACTCTTTACTCTTTTGACTCTGGACTTTTGGGGGACCTGCCACCCAGGTCCCAAATAAATCACACATGAATTTTATTCTTTCTTATGAATGCACGCCCTTAGCTTGGCTTGTTTCTTGCCAGCTGTTCTTAAATTATCTCAGCTACCTTTCGCCTCTGGACTTTTTCATTTTCTTACTTCTGTGTATCTGACTTTCACTCTTACTCCATGGCTGGATGGGTGGCTGGAAGGCTGGCCCTAGCGTCCTCCTCTCCTTGTTCTCTCTTGCTTGTTCCTCTTTTCCAGATTTCTCCTGTTTATACCCCCTGCCTGCCAGACCTGCCCATCCTTTCTCCTGCCTCATTGTTGGTGGTTCAGCTGTTAGACCGTCAGGTGTTTTAGACAGGCAAAGAATTACAGCTTCACAGAGTTAAACAAATGCAACATAAAAGAATGCAACACATCTTTGCATCAATAAAACAAATGCTCCACAGCATAAACAAATGTAACACACCTTAAAATAACATTCCACAGCAAACCACTAGCCTTAGCTACTGTCAAATTACTTGCTTACACGAAATTGCCTCCCCCACCGCCACCCCTACCCCAAGGGAAATGCCAGAGTTTCTGCCTTCAAAAACCCTGTGCTCTGGACACTTGGTGCTACACCTATGTCTGCAATACCTGAGTGTAGTCCCAACCAGCTGGAATAAAGACTCAATTGTCTCTAAACAGTGTCTGATGGTCATCTACAGTGGGCTCCCTGAACACTGGCACTGTGCAAAAGGCAGGAACAACCAGTTGTCAGGTGAACATTCTTGCTACATACTGTTTTAATGTTTTATTCATACACTTAGGTGTATGAATATTTTGTCTGCATGTGTGTGTGCTCAGTGTACTTGCCTAGTGCCTGCCAAACAACAGATTCATTGGAACTGGAGTTACAGAAAGTTGTAAATAGCCACGTGGATGATGAGGGTTGGACCCAGACCCTTTGACCCATCTCTCCAGCTCTCCAGCCCCAAGATTGTGTGTGTGTGTGTGTGTGTGTGTGTGTGTGTAGGTGGTCATGGAGTCCAGAAGAGGGTATAGGATTATCTGGAGCTGGAGTTACAGGCAGTCATGAGCCACCCATGGTGGCAGGATTGAAAAGTGGGTTCTTGGTGGGGGCAGTGGGTACTCTTAACACCTGAGCCATCTCTCCAGCTCCTTGCTATTTTTTTAATTCAATGTTTGCTTCTCTTCCATAATGAAAAATAGAGTTACAGAAAAAATAGAATTGACTTTTTTCAGGATAAGAATATCATGGAAAAGTAAAAGTTCTGAGAAATCAAATTTGTTCAATCAATAGCTAAGGTGTATTTCATTTCCTCCACCTCAAGCAGACTAGTGGGAAACCAGGTGATAAATTGCAGTATAATGGGGAAAGAAAGAGTGCAGGGAGATGTAGAAGTGTGGTAGCTTCTAATCTGGAACATGCTGCAATTTAGTTGGGCCAGTTCCCCAGTTATGTACTGTCTTGTGTTCTTATGTATTCTGAAACCTGCAATGTGATGAGATGTATGGACAAACTGAAAAGTCCCCCCAGGGACGTATGCAGCCTTGTGAATGCATCGCAAATCTAATGCAGTTGTCTGCTAGGCTCACCTACATTATACCTGCATTTTCCACACCACTTTTACCCCCTTGACAGCGATTTCTACGATTTTCTTTGTTAAGAGTTAGGAGAGGGGGAAGAAATCTAATCTAGCAGACACAGCAGGAGTTGAAGAAATAACTCAGTACTCTTGGCTCCCCACCCCCACCCCACCACACATCTTCTTATGTGCTCACCCGGAATCCATAAAAAAACAAGACAGGGAAGGAAGCCACACCAGAGAAAGTGCTGGGAAGGAGCCATTGACCTCAGGCTTAATCGTAAGACCCTAAGGAACCTGTCATTCATACATGAAACAGGGTCATAGATTAGAGAGAGGCTAAAGCAATCTGTTCAGGGTCTCCAATGCACCAAACAAAGGGGAAAGTCATCTGTGCCCTGCGCAAGCACACTGCTTTGCCTCTGCTAGGCCTTGCCTAGAGCAGTGAAAGTTCCAGCCTCAACGTCCAGGAAGGCACCGTTGGCGCCTCCATTTTTTTCCTTCCCGGTGGCTCTTCAGGAACTTCAATGGGTCACACCGTGCCAGGCGCACAGCTCTCCATCCACTGCAGGAAAGCCCGAAAGGAAGTGACCTCCCGGCCCTGCCCTCCTAGTGGATCTCAGTCAGTCCCTCCCACTGAGCATCTCCGAGTCAAAGCGTCCTGGAAAGAAGGAGGCAGCAGTCTAATCCTGCCTCCCCAAGGCTTGCTGGCGGTCCCCGGGTGTCCCCTGTGCTGGGAGGCTACCGTTCAGGCAGCGTTGAGGTCCCCCGCGCCGGAAAGGCGAGCAGCCACGCGCTGCCAGCCAGCGAGGCGCGGTGGGCGGTTGGCCGGCCGCCGGCTGCTACCAGCCGCAAGTCCCCGAGGCCCTGCGCTGGACGCCTGGCCGAAGGGTCGCCTCTCCGGGCGTATTGCGTCGGTAGCCCCGACCTGCCTAGGTGGGACTGTCTCCGGATGCGCGGGGGCAGCTCTGCGCCAGCCGCAGACATGAGTTCGACTCCAGTGTTGCCCACTCCGGGGGCCTCCCTGGCCCTGCGGGTGTCCTTCGTGGACGTGCATCCCGAGGTGATCCCGGTGCAGCTTTGGGGTATTGTGGGCCAGCGGCGGGAAGAGTACGTGCGGCTGAGCCGGGAGATCCAGGAGGCCGCAGCCACGCGAGGCCCGTGGGCTCTGGGTGGGGCCTCGGCTTCGCCGGGAGAGCTGTGCCTGGTGCAGGTGGGACTCATGTGGCACCGCTGTCGCGTGGTCAGCCGCCAGGCGCAGGACAGCCACGTCTTCCTGCTGGATGAGGGCCGCACCATTACGGCTGGCGCGGGCTCGCTGGCACCGGGGCGCAGCGAGTTCTTCCACCTGCCCTCGGAGGTGCTGGGCTGTGTGCTGGCCGGCCTGGTGCCCGCGGGCGGCGGTGCCACCGACGGTGGCGAACCCCAGCACTGGTCCCCCAGTGCCGTGGACTTCCTTAGCAACCTGCAGGGTAAGGAGGTGCACGGACGGGTCCTGGACGTGCTGCTCCTCCATCACCTGGTGCTGCTGGAGGTGCCCGCTGTGTCTCAGCAGATGGAGGAGTTGGGCCTGGCCAGGCACGTGCCGGACAGTCTCTTCTGCTCGTTGCTCAAACGCTACCTGACTGCAGCTGGGCTGGGCTGCTCTGGAGCTCCAGTTCTCCCACGAGCCGCCCCCAAACAAGAGCATCCTGGCTTGGATTACTTCTATCCCCAACTGCAGCTGGGAGTGACGGAGCCTGTGGTTGTTACCCAAGTGTGCCATCCCCACCGCATTCACTGCCAACTTCGGAGTCTGTCGCAGGAGATCCACCGCCTCTCTGAGAGCATGGCTCAGGTATATCGGGTGCCCACGGGGACAGAGGATGAGGACTCAGGCAGTGCCACCTGGGAGGAGAGGGAGGAGAGCCCAGACAAGCCGGGGTCTCCATGTGCTTCCTGTGGCTTAGACGGACAATGGTACCGGGCTCTCTTGCTTGAGACTTTCAGGCCTCAGCGCTGTGCCCAGGTGCTTCACGTCGATTACGGCAGAAAAGAGCTAGTGAGCTGCAGCAGCCTTCGCTACTTGCTGCCCGAGTATTTTCGAATGCCCGTGGTGACTTACCCTTGTGCTCTGTATGGACTCTGGGACTGTGGGAGAGGCTGGTCTCGGTCACAAGTAGGTGACTTGAAAGCTCTGATCCTGGGTCAGGCAGTGAATGCGAAGATTGAATTTTACTGCTCCTTTGAGCACATGTATTATGTCACCCTGTACGGGGAAGACGGAATTAACCTCAACAGTGCATTCGGAGTACAGTCCTGTTGCTTGGCTGACCGATTTCTTCAGAGCCAGGGGATAGAGGAGGAAGAGGAGGAGGAGGAATCGGAGATGGCGTTCCAGTCTCAGTCCTCTGCTGAGGAAATGGAGGAGGAAGTTTCCCTCCCTTCCTTAAGACACATCAGGTTGAAGATGAACGCCTTCTATGATGCCCAGGTGGAGTTTGTTAAGAGCCCTTCTGAGTTCTGGATTCGCCTGAGAAAGCACAAGAGCACCTTCAGCAAGCTGCTGAAGAGAATGTGCAGCTTCTATTCGTCGGCTAGTAAGCTGGACGGGGTCGTTCTGAAGCCTGAGCCCGATGACCTCTGCTGTGTCAAATGGAAAGAAAATGGTTACTACCGGGCCATGGTCACCCGGCTAATCAGCATGAGTGTGGAGGTGTTCTTGGTAGACAGGGGTAATTCGGAGACCATGGACTGGGGTGACGTGAGGATGTTGCTCCCCCAGTTTAGGCAGCTGCCAATATTGGCTCTGAAGTGCTCCTTGGCTGACATTTGGCCTTTGGGGAAAAGTTGGAGTCAGGAGGCGATTTCATTTTTCAAAAAAACAGTACTCCACAAAGAATTAGTGGTCCACATTCTTGATAAGCAGGATCATCAGTATGTCATAGAGATTCTTGATGAATCCAGAACAGGGGAGGAAAACATTAGCAAAGTCATCGCTCAAGCTGGATATGCCAAGTACCAGGAATTTGAAAGGAAAGAAAACGCCAGACTCAGTGCCCACTCCCCAGGGCACGATTCAAGTCATTTTATTGCAAAGACCAACAAAATGTCTTCTGCCAAAAATGTCGAAGGAGAACAGAAAGCCAAGAAAGAAAATAAACCCGTATCTCTTTCTGAAGCTTTGACGGATACAGTAAGCCTTTCAAATGTTCTCACCGGACAGACCGGACAGGACAGAGAGAAGGTAACAACCGATTATTCTCTCTTTTCGCTGAATTACCTGAAAACGATGCCAGACTGCTGTGGTAAAGGAGAGCTGGGAGTGGGCAGTACCATTGAAGTGAAGGTGTCTCACATTGAAACCCCTGGCTCCTTCTGGTGTCAGCTGATGAGGAATGCGCAGGGATTCCAAACCCTGATGTGTGATATTGAGGACTATTGCAAAAGCGAACCGGCTCCATATGAGGGGGACACACGCGCTTGTCTGGCAATACGAACAGCAAACGGAAGATGGTCCAGAGCTGTGATTAGTGGCGTACCATCTCTGGAGCGCGTCAGGGTGGTGTTTGTGGACTATGGAGACAAAGAGGTGATATCCATGAAGAACATACTCTCCGTTAGTGATGCCTTTCTCAAGGTTAGAGCTCAGGCATTTCGGTGCAGTCTTTACAATTTAATTCAGCCAACTGGTGACAATCCCTTTGTTTGGGATGAAAAGGCGGTGCAGGCTTTTAGTGGGTTTATAGATGATGCTTGGCAGAATAACTTAGAATTAAAATGCACAATCTTTGCTTTGGCATCAAGGCATGATGAAGAGTGGTTCAATGTTGTGGACTTGCTAACACCTTTTCAGAGTGCCTGCCATTTTTTAGTAGAAAAGAGACTTGCTAGGCCAGTAAAACTACAGAAGCCTCTGGAGCCCTCTGTTCAACTCCATTCTTACTACTATTCTACACATGACCTAAAAATCGGAAGTGAAGAATTGGTGTACGTAACACATGTTGAGGACCCTTGGACATTTTATTGCCAACTCGCAAGAAATATGAATATTTTAGAACAATTATCATACAACATTATGCAGCTAAGTAAAGCCTTGCTGGATTTAAAGGCATCCCCCTTGATCCCTGGAACTTTGTGCCTTGCCAAATATACCGATGGTAACTGGTATAGGGGAGTAATAGAAAAAGAGCCAAATAAAATCTTCTTTGTTGATTTTGGAAACACTTATGTAGCAAGTGACCATCTGCTCCAAATCTCTCAAGATGCCTATGATGTTCTGCTTTTACCCATGCAAGCCATTAAATGTTCATTATCCGACATTCCTCATCATATCCCAGGAGAGGTTACAGCATGGTTTCAGGAGACTGTTTTAGATAAGTCATTGAAGGCTTTGGTCGTCGCCAAAGACCCAGATGGACGACTGATTATAGAGCTCTATGATGAAAGTGTCCAAATTAATGCTAGTGTTAATGAGAAGCTAGGGCTCCTTGGTTACAGAAACAGCACAAGAAAAAATGACAGAGAGAATGAAATAATCCTCTGCGTGACCGAAACCCTTGAAGAAAGAAATGAGAACGTGAAGTCATCCCCTACAGAGTATTTGAGTAAACCGGTAGAGAGCAGATCATGCAGTAGAGAGAGAATGGGTGAATCATGCAAACCCAAGATCAGTCCAGCAGGTAAGGAGCTCAGATATTTACAAGGCTCCACAAAGGCCAATCTAGTCACATATCAGGACTCTATGGGAAACAAAAATGATGGAGGGTTTCCATTAGCAAGAGAAAAGAAAGAAGATATGTTTGGCAACTCACCCACGAGTGCTCCCAAACTAGACTCCGCCCTTCCTGAGAGAAGAATGGGGGAACCTGGCAGCAAAGACCTGCCTCCAAAGTTCTGTGAGTTCCCGCAAAAGACAATAGCACCTGGTTTTAAGACCTCTGTGTATATCTCGCACATTAATGACCCTTCAGATTTTTACATCCAGTTGATGGAAGATGAAGCTGAGATCAGTCATCTTTCAGAGAGATTAAATGATGTCAGAACAAGGCCCCCGAGTCACACAGGCCCACCTTGGCAAAGTGGAGATGTGATATGTACCATTTTCTCAGAAGATAACTTGTGGTACCGAGCAGTGGTCTTGGAACAACAACCCAATGACCTTCTCTCTGTACAGTTTATAGATTATGGCAACATGTCTGTGGTCCACACTAACAAAACGGGTAAACTTTGCCCTATCGATGCCGTGATACCAGCACTGTGCCTCCATTGCTCCTTAAGGGGACTTTTGGTACCCGACATGGTAAGCTGTAAGGAGATGGTGAACTACTTTTCCCAAAGGACGGATGAGGTTCAGATAAGATGTGAATTTGTTAAATTCCAAGGTACCTGGGAAGTGATTCTTGTGGATGAGCATGGAATCATAGCTGAAGATATGATTAGCAGGTTTCCATTCAAGGAAAACTCTCAAATGGGACTTACTACACAAATCATGAAAGGGGACTGTTCAAAGTCTACTGCCAAACCTAGCATTGACACTTCAGTGTTTCTTAACTGGTATAATCCCAAAGCCAAGTCGGTAAGAGCCTATGCCACTGTGATAGACGGACCCGAGTACTTTTGGTGTCAGTTTGCTGATTCTGAGAAGCTGCAGTATTTAGAAACCGAGGTTCAGAGTGCTGCAAAGCAGCTGGCAGACCGGAAAAGCTGTCTCCAGTGTCCCCGAATTGGAGACCCATGTATCGTGAGGTACAGAGAAGATGGGCATTATTACAGAGCCCTCATCACTAACGTATGTGAAGATCACCTTGTATCCGTCAGGCTTGTGGATTTCGGGAACATGGAAGACTGTGTGGACCCGAAAGCACTGTGGAACATCCCGTCTGAACTTCTATCAGTCCCCATGCAAGCCTTCCCATGCTGCCTTTCTGGATTCACCGTCTCTGGTGGGGTGTGCCCTCAAGAAGGAAATGATTATTTTTTTGAGATAGTTACAGAAGATGTGTTGGAAATAACAATATTGGAGATCAGAAGGGATGTTTGTGCCATCCCCTTAGCAATTGTGGAGCTGAAAAGCAAGGGCGAAAGCATTAATGAAAAGATGAAGAAATATGCTGAGATGGGCCTTCCCAAGAATGACCTGTGCTATGAGAAGCATGGCCCAGATAGAAAGGGAGGCTTTGGTCCCACCAGTCCTGACCTTGACCTTAAGAAACCAGGTCATAAAATGGCACGCGAGAAGACATTATATGTGGAAGGCAAGGCAGGTGAGTTCTCGGAGAGAACTGAAAAGGATTTAAACATTGAAACCAAGCCAAGTAAATTCTACGAATGTAGCACCCATAACATTTTTGAAGCTCTGGAGAACTCACGCCAAGGGAAAATGGGTTCTGAGAGGCTGGAAGGTAGCATGGATTACCATTTTGTGGACAGAGCCAGGTTTGAAGACAGCTACCACATTTCAGGATTTAACCCAATAATGTCCCACATGAGTGAGCCGGACGAGTTATCAGAACTGAATTCACTAGAGGTACCACTCTCCCCGGATGAGGACTGCAAAGAATTCTTAGAATTGGAATCCACTGAGTTACAGCACTCTCCTATTGGGGAGGAAGAGAAGGAGGAGCTAGGACTGGGGCCTCCCAGGGCACCTCTGTCCCCAGGCTGTGAGGCAGGAGCCACTCTAGAGCCATTTATGGTGCAACTTCCCCTGGACTGTGAGGCCAAGAAGCAGCTAGAACTGGAACTCCCCATGCCCCAGCTTTCTTTGGATGACAGTATAAGTCCTTTATCGGCAACTCTCAGTCAGGACATCCAGAAGTCCAGGTGTGCCGAGGATGAGAGAAAATCTAGCTGTGTGGCCTCTTCCGATGATGGCCAGAGCATGTTGCCACTCGACCACCACGGGAAGAGCAGCGATTCCCCCACACACGAGGAAATGAACATATTCAAAAAGGAGCCTCCACAATTTGAAAACAGAGATAACACGGCTGCATTGGCACCTCTGTTCTCTGAGGGAGACGCCAGAGACGGGAGGAAGTGTGGGAGCGCTGTACCAGGTGTGTTGATCTCTTTCAACTTGGAGTCTTTGGGTGGTTCTTGTTTGTTTTGTTTTTTTTTTCAAAAAATGGAGGGTAGCTATTACATGAATTACTTATAATTTTCAAGAAATGTTAAATTCAAGGAAAGTACTCAGATTTGCATTTTGCTTGTCTGGATTTTAGAGAGAGTCTCTGTCTGTACACCAGACTAACCATGAACTCCTGCGCCTTCTGGCTCAGCCTCTGGGTGCCAGGATGACATGCTTGCATCACTGTGCCTCAGGAGAAAGGACATTTTTAAGCATGGAAAACACAGTTGTAAAATCAGTGTGAAATGACAAATTGCTCAATGAAATGACAGAATATTCATTCTAGGTTTAAAACTAAAATGACTAAGAGGCTGGGAGTTTAGCAGTCAAGAATATTTACTGCTTTTGCAGAGGCCCCAAGTTTGGTTCCCAGCATCCACCTGGTGGCTCATACCATATGTATCTCCAGTTCCAGGGGATCTGACCCCGCTTTATGACCTCCACATGCTCCTGCATGCATGACCCGTCCAGCAGGTCCAGTTATTCAGGGTCTGAAGAGGCTCTACCTGAAAATCAAGGGCRGGGTGAAAAGAAGGAGACCAAGCGGATAGAATATTGTCAAAGTCTCCATTTATTCAGTACAGCTTCATAGCTTATATA
>LOJH01055302.1:1168-11890 GCA_001685095.1 Ellobius talpinus | reverse complement strand
GCAGACAGAATATTGCATACATAATAAATAAATAAATTAAAAAATAAAGTTGATTTGGCATATAGTCAGGCAGAATAAGGCTAGGCAGGAAAGCCAAATGCAGATACAGGGAGAAGGAGGGCAGAGTCAGGCAGACACCAGCAGCTGCCCAAAGAGCAAGATGCCAGAGGACTGGTAAGCCACAGGCCATGTAGCAAGACACATATTATTAATAATGGGTTAATTTAAATGTAAGAGCTAGCTAGCTGGCAATAAGCCTGAGCCATTGGCCAAACATTTATAATTAATATAAGCCTCTATGTGATTATTCAGTAACTGGTGAGCAGGAGAGAAACCTCCATTTACAGGAATCTCTTTCTAAAAAGAAAACGGGGATGTAGGAATGATAGGATAAAAGAGTAGATTATTGAATCTACTTTTAAACTAAAAATCAACTATTAATCTAAAATACTTTACAGTGGTATGGATTTTTATATATTGATACAAATTTAAGGTTATTTTGTTATAACATACTTTATATATGTTTCTACTCTTTTTTAAGGTATTGTACCTCATAGCTCATTTAAAAATGTGCTGTATAGCCAGGGAGTGGTAGTATATACCTTTAATCCCAGCACTTGGGAGGCAGAAGTAGGCAGATCTCAGTAAGTTTGAGAGTCCTGGGAGAGGTAGCTGTATCATTTGTTGTCTAGTCTCTCTGTAATGGGAAAGTGCAGGGCTTCTCTGAAGTCCTGGTGAGAGTAGTCTGTGAGGCTGGACCATCTTAGCTAGCTGCTTTAAAGTTGTTCTAGATGCAGATTTTTGAGGAAACTGTAACAAGCATTTTGAGAGGCTGGATCACCTGGGCTACTTGTCTTCATTGTGGCCTGGTCCTTTTTTTTCTGAAAACACAAACTTTTAAGTAACATACATATCTGTATTAACACAAGCATGGAATATTCAGTGTGTACAAATCCATTAAAGATGATACTCTGCTCTATGTTTGAGAAGATAAAAGGCATCTTTATAAGTCCATTTGCACTGTATAACCAAACTACAATATAAATCATCATCCATGCCTTAAAAATGATGGCATGTAATAATAAGTCATGAGGACTCTGTGGCTAAGAAGATTTATTGTGTCTCATTCAGTCTCAGAGCTGTTCCCATGTAGAGGGATCAGCATGTACATCACCTGTTTTGTAGTTTTCTTGGTTTCTTCCTTCATATTTGCAGCCAAGATTTTCAGGAAGTCTCCTCTGGTCAAATTTGATTTTTATTTATTTTGAAGGAATCCATTGTTTTTGTTTCCTATGGATACAAAGGCATAACCTCTCCCCCAACATAACACATTTCTCAACTTCCACTCTGAAGTTAAGACATCCTTAAAATGTATAGACTAGTTTAATTTAGCAGTTCTTTCTACATTCAATGTCTTTTCAAAGTCAACAAAGCACTATACAGGATCCAGATACCCTGTGTATTTTCCACCCTTACATGCTTATAATTATTTTTATATTGTTTTATTCTTTAACGATATTCAAAATTATTTTAAACTATTTATTTTTATGACCATGTATATACATATTCTTTCCTCTTTTCAGCACCTAAGCACCTTTTTAAGCATACTGTGTCTGTTAAGAGCTTTTTTTGGCCTGAATCTGGCTTTTTATTTTTTTAATTTTTGTTATTTGCACATCTGCAGCATTTCTCTGACTGCATGAGCCAAACCTTAAACTGCTAGGCTACCACATTCTGCTTAGCACGTGGTACTGGCAGTTGACTCTGCCTCCCTCAGTATCTTAGCCCACATCCAGGCAATGACATCTGCCACCAGATCCCACCTGGCTTGTTTATTCTTGCTTGGAAGGAGGCATGTAAATTGAGAAATTATAGGTAGAAATAACAGAAACACTGAAGACACAGACATAGGATCAATTTGGGAGGACTGTCAGTGAATACTGCAGCTTCAAGTTTATATTCATAGCCCTTTTATACCCCAAACCAAATGGGGGGGGAAAGATTCTATCCTGATACAAGAAACAAACAAGAGTTCAAAACATTGAGGAGCAAAACATCAAGTAGCTACACCTTGGGCCTGTTGTTTGACCTTGAAGGAGCAAAACAAGCTTGAACTCTCTAACCCTAAGTCAAGACAGAGCAGAGTCACTTCTATGGGCTCCCATACCTCAGTTCCTTGAGAGCCTAACCTCATACTGCTGGGACCCCAGAGCCACATTTGCCCACACCATCTCTGGGAATTTGCTGAGTTCATGCCACAACTGGTGTCTCTATCTAGTCTCCTGTTTTAGTAGCTTGGCATTCAAGTGCTTAGCTGCATAGTAGGGCCTCTTAAAAAGAGCTGCACCTCTGTATACCACAGCAGCAGACTTCCTGTCTGGGACTTTATTCAATTTTCTCAGACTCTATGTTTGGATATATGGACTGTGTCCCATGTTGAGTGCCAACAATAATCAGTCTTTCTTATCAGATTTTTTTGGAACACCAACCCCCAAATAATGACATGAAGACCTACTGCTGTGGGACAATGGTCTTGTACCCTATAAAGATTTGTCACTTGTACTGGTTTAATAAAATGCTGATTGGTCAGTAGCCAGGAAGGAAGTATAGGTGGGGTGACTAGAACAGGAAAATTCTGGGAAGAGGAAAGGCTCAGTTTGCAGTTGTCACCCAGATGCAGAGGAAGCAAGATGAGATTGCCTCACTGAGAAAAGGTACCAAGCCACATAGCTAACACAGACAAAAATTATGAACTAAGTTAAGATGTAAGAATTATTTAATAAGAAGTATGAGCTAATAGGCCAACCAGTTTATAATTAATGTAGGCCTTTGTGTGTTTCTTTNACAGGAAAATTCTGGGAAGAGGAAAGGCTCAGTTTGCAGTTGTCACCCAGATGCAGAGGAAGCAAGATGAGATTGCCTCACTGAGAAAAGGTACCAAGCCACATAGCTAACACAGACAAAAATTATGAACTAAGTTAAGATGTAAGAATTATTTAATAAGAAGTATGAGCTAATAGGCCAACCAGTTTATAATTAATGTAGGCCTTTGTGTGTTTCTTTGGGACTGAATGGTTGTGGGACCAGGCAAGACAGAAACCTCTGTCAACAACTTACTATTAATTATGAAAGCTTGGCCTTTAGCTTAGGCTTGTTCCCAATTAGCTCTTGTAACTTAAATTAACAGATTTTATCACTCAATGTTCTGCTATGTGACTTTTTACCTCTCCTCTGTTCTGTACATCTGACTTGTTCCATGTCTCACTGGCATCTCTTCTCCCACTAGATTCTCACCCTGTGTTCTTCTCTCTGCCTAGAAGTCCCACCTATTCTCTCCTGCCTAGCCTGTTGGCCATTCAGAACTTTACTAAACCAATCACAGAAATACATCTTCATTACAGTGTACAAATATCTTGCAATGATCTCTAGTATTAAAAAAGAAAAGGTAATAGAGAATTGCCTATGCCAGTATAGATGCAATGAGGCAACTATCAACCCAAATGTGAATCCAACCTTACTTGTTTGGGTTCCCTGGCCTCTTGAGTCTTGGATGCTTAGTGATGAACCTTATCTTAAGGAGTGATGTAGATATGGTTGGAGGTCATGAACAGATTACTAGGTCCAGGAAAGTCATGAGTTAATCTAGTCATAGAATTTTCCTAGTCAGTAGCAGCCAGAAATCCTTGCTGGGCAGTGGTGGTGCACATCTTTAATCCCAGCACTTGGGAGGTAGAAGCAGGTAGATCTCTGAGTTCCAGGCTGGACAGGGCTACATAGAAAAACCCTGTCTTGAAAAACAAGTGAACAAGCAACAAAAGAAAGAAAGAAAGGAAGGAAGGAAGGAAGAAACCCATACAGTGAGAAGGTGAACTAGAGGAAACCCAGGTCTGTCTTCTAATGTTTTCAGAAAAAAAAACTTGACTCACAAAGATTGGTGGGAAAATTGGATAGCTTCTCTTCTTATCCTTTAGTTCCAGGATACAGGTGACCTTTGTCCAGGGTATGGAGTATCATATGGATGTTTCATCAGTGTACATATGTATTAGTTAGGGCCACTATTGCTGTGATGAACACACGGTCAAAGAAACTTGTGGAGGTAATTTCCTTACTTTCCTTAGTCTCCATAGTAGTTTAGTTTTATACGACTACCACTGTAGAGAACAAAAACACTTCTCCTTTTGCAGCTGTGAGTTGCAGTCCGCTAATTAGAGAGTTGACTGAGAAAGTGCTCCCTTTTTGCTCTGTAATAAGTTAGCTAAGATTTAGTACATTGTGAGCTGTTGGGATGACTCTGTTTCTTATCATTTACTTAAGAAATGTCATGTGACCTTTGAATGCAGTGCCTGAAGGATTCTGTGGGTCTTTATAAGCTGTGAAGAATTCAACACGAGAGAGTGAAATCATCAAAAAAGAAAAAGAAACTTGTGAAGGAAAGGGTTTATTTGGCTTATACTTCCACATCGATGTTCACCATTGAAGGAAGTCAGGACAGGAACCTAAGCAGGGCAGGAGCCTGGAGGCAGGAGCTGATGCAGAGGCCATGGAGAGGTGCTGCTTACTAACTTGGTTACCATGGCTTGCTCAGCCTGCTTTCTTACAGAACCCAGGTCCACCTGCCCAAGGATAGCACTATCTACCATGGGCTGGACCCTCTCCCATCAATCAGTCATTAAGAAAATGCCCTACAGCCAGATCTTATGGAGGCATTCTCTTAATTGAAATTCATTCCCTGTAGGTGACTGTAACTTGTGTCAAGTTGACAGAAGACTAGCCAGCTCCCTGGGCAGTGGTGGTGCACACCTTTAATCCCAGAACTTGGGAGGCAGAGGCAGGAAGATCTCAGTGAGTTTGAGGCCAGCCTGATCTACAAAGTGAGTTTCAGGACACCAGGATTATTACAGAGAGAAACCCTGTCTCTAAAAAAAAAACACAAACCAAAACCAAACCAAATCAAACCAAAACAAAAAAGGTTGCTAGCCAGCACAACCTACAACATTCAGATTAGGGACACATTAAACAGTTGGGATGCTATGCTAACCCTCCTGCTTCCTGAAGTTTGCACTGACACTCTAAGAGGCACTGCTCTGGAGAATGTGCCACATCCTCACTTGGTCTTGTAGTGGGTCACAGACAGACAGGACATAAAATTCTACAAGTACATTCCTAGGCCCTTTCCAAGTCTGCTCTGAGAATTTTCAGAACTTCTTCATGTGGGCAGCTGACAGAGAGCATGCCACTGGACACCGTCCAGGCTGGATGTGCCCACCAGGCTCCCATTGTTGGTAGTGCCTGGTCCTACGGCCAGGCCTCCTGTTCTAATGCTAGGTCAGGGAATGAAAGGCATTTGTAGGGAAAGGTAAGTTCCTTGTCCAGTTGCGAGGTCCTAACTCCTTCCTGGACAGTGATATTTCAATTTTCTTCAGGATGGGATAGAAACCAGGAGCAATAAATTGCATCCCTGGTCCTACAGGCTGTAACCAAGGTCCCTACCTTGAGTTTCATATGAATGTCATCTCCCCAATCCTCCAATAAGACTCCCGAGGTTAAGATGAGCCCACAGCAGGAATGTATGCACACACTTGTGTTTGGAGGCCGTACAACTTACCTATGTTCACAGCCTCTTGGGCATCAGGTGCTGATCTGTGCGGTGTTGGGAACATCCCCTGTGAGATAAGAATCCCAGAAGGTTCTGATTCAGAACTGTGGTAAGTGCCTTGTGTCACTGATAGTCTAGATATTCACGGGCCAGCTGTCGGCGAACCATTCCTGGTGTGACAAGGATAGTCCAGCATGGTGTCGTGTTCACTCCGTGCAAAGCTGTGTCTGCCACACCTAACCTTAAATGGATGCCCTGAGACTGGGTGAGACAAAGACTGTAATGTACCCAAGACTTTAGGTCTGTGACACCAATGTGACTGTCCCTCTGCAGTTGGAGGAATAGTTTGGGGGAAGGAATTACAACCTACTGGGTGACTCGAGCTGTGTGGATAGGGAGTTGCCACGCAGAGGCTCTGTGTTCCCTGCACTGTCACTCAGGAGCCTCAGTCAATCCTAACTGGTCCAAGAGTCACAGTTTGGAAGCTTATGGTGACTAGTCTTTGCCCCAAAGCTAAGAAGTATCTATGGGAGCAGTCACTGTCTTTTTAACTAACTGAGATCCAAAAAGTGGAGTGTTTGATCTTACTTTTTTTTTTTTACTTAAAGGAAGATAGCTTTAGTCTGTAAGATCTGTTCAAGTCCATGAAACATTAACTGCTCACACTCTTTCTAAGATACAGGCTGCTCTGAGTAGTCATCCTTACCAGCATGATGGCCAGCAGGTGGCAGCACTTACACATACAGCCAAACTTTCTGGCCCTTGCTTGGGTCAGTTGGCCTGGGTTGCCTTGTTGACTAAACGGGAAGCTTCCCCCTCCAACAGTTATATTTGAAAACACAACTGGATGAAAATTAATTAGCAAAAACAAAAAAGAAACAAAACAAAACAAACCCCAAACCAAAAGCTGAGTTTTGACTACTCAAAGTCATTTGAATGCATGGAACTACATGTGTGGTACCACACTCATCCCAGATAGAGGTCAGCAGGGTCTGTACTGAGGATTCTCCTGAAAATGGAAAAGAAGCTTCAGTATCCTCACATGTCTTAAAGATTGTTCAGTTTGCCTGGACCTCACAGCACTTTTTCCCTTTATTGAGAATGACTACCCGCACCATGTGACATATCTTTATTATGGTTCCCCTCCCTTTCTTCCTTCTGGCTCCTCCTGAACTCCCTGACTTCAGATCCGCCCCACTTCTGTCACTCAGTAGAGAACAAACAGACTTCTAAGAGATAATAATAAAATAAGATAAAACAGAAACAAACACATGAATAGGAAAAGACAAACAAACAGAAGGAAAAGAGCCCAAGAAAAGGCACAAGGTCTAAAAGCAGAGACCCAGTTGTTCTCACACTGAGGAATCCCATGAAAACACAAAGCTGGAAGCCATCTATATAAAGGACTTGTAGGGTAAACAAAGGGAAAAATAAAAACTATAAATAATAAAGTAAAAAATAAAAAAGGATAAAATTTTTAAAATGGAGGGTGAAAAAAAAGAAAAGGAAAAAGCCTTGAGAGGACCTTACAAGACAAGGAACCAGCAAAGACGCCGCTGAGTCCGTTTTGTGTCGGCCATCTATTGCTGGGCAAGAGAACTACTCTTAAGAGTAGGTTCTTTCCCCAGTGAGACTCTGTTGAAGAAAACTGAAATTTCTTTTGTGAGTGGTTATCAATCGGAGACTGCTTTTGGATTAGGAATGGGGCCTTTGTCTACTCCTTTCATCTCTAGGATGCCATCGGGGCAGACCCACGCAGACTGTGTGCACGCTGACCCAGTCTCTGAGTTCATACGTGCCTCAGCCTTGTTGTGTTCAGGAGGCACTGTTACCTTGGTGACCTCCATCGCCTCTGGCTCTTACTCTCTTTCTACCTCCTTTTCTACAGCATTCTGTGAGCTCCTAGGGGAGAGATTTGATGGAGACATCCCGTTTAGCGTTGCATATCCCAAGCTGGCTCATTCTCTGCATACCGTCTGGCCTTCACAGCAATTTACCCCAGCAGTTTTTCTGCACTGGCTCTTCCGCCTTTCCCAGCGGCATAGCTTGGTCCTTATAAAATCATTTGTAAGAATTGTCGCACTCCCTTCCTCACCATAGCTTGGTGTTTTCCAGTTCACAGTAGCTGTAGCTTTCTCTTTAGGCTGCAGGTCATTGGGGCTCTGGATGAGCAGAAGGCAGAGCTCAATACAAACCACTTCCTTATGGCTGTGTAGAGCAAGAGGCCATGTACCGCATTCTCCACAACTATGTTTCAGACAAAGGGTGCTGGGCCAGGTATAGGATTCCGTGTTGTAGGATATTACTTAAAGATGTGTTACAAAGGTGCGTTGCATTCTTTTATGTTGCATTAGTTTAACTCTGTGAAGCTGTGTTAGTTTGCCTCTCTAAATCCCCTGATTGGTCTAATAAAGAGCTGAACAGCCAGTAGCTAGGCAGGGGAGAAAGGATAGGTAGGGCTGCCAAGAAGAGAGAACAAAAAGGAGGAGAGGAGGACACTAAGGCCAGTCACCCAGCAACACAGCCAACCACAGAGTAAGAAGGAAAGAGATATAGAATAAAGAAAGCTAAAAGTTCAGAGGCAAAAGGTAGACGGGATAATTTAAGTTAGCAAAGTTGGCTGGAAACAAGCCAAGCTAAGGCCTGACACTTATAAGAATAAGTCTTTGTGTATTTATTTGGGAGATGGGTGGTGGGCCCCCAAAGAGCAAAGAGTGAAAATTTCCCCACAGCTATGTTGCAGACAAAGGATGCTGGGAAGAAGCTGCTTGACATTATAAATAGGAAAGGGCTATTTTGGCTCAAGATTCCCATCAATAGTTGCCTGTTCCTGTAGTGTGGAGCCTCTGGTGGCCCAGTATGTCATGGTGAGACCATGTGGCAGGAAGAGCTGCTTACTTCATGATAGCCAGCAAGCAAAGAGACAAGAGGGAGGGCTGAAGTCACATTCTCCCCTTCAAAGGATATCTCTACTGACTTAACTTCCTCTAGATAGCGCCCCTTCCTAAAGATTCCACTATTGCTCAGTCACATATTGGGTTAGGGTCCAGTTCTTTAACATATGCCCTTTGAGGACATTTAAGACCACATTATACTATTGATAATACTAAGAGAATAGAAATAAGTTCAATGACGAGGTGAAAGGATGGGTGAGAAGAGACCGTCCATCTTGCAAAGTGTAGCGCAGATGTTGATCTAGGGGAGGTAGAGGATTGAGGTTATTTATGCAGTAGTGACTTCTAAAGTCCAGACTCAGGAGGGAAGGTGAGGATGATTTCAGATCGATCGGGATTAGAACCTAATTAGAACAATAAGCCAGTCTCAAGTCTAGGTATTACACACCTGCGGTTGCCATCATAATTGTGCCCAGAGAGGCAGACTGAATGAGTTGCTCAAAGAATAGAGGTAGTGACCCTAACCAAGACCACCCACATTAGTCAGTAGGCAGCCAGCTGCAAGGGTGACCCCAGCCAAGATCAGCAGAATTCAGCAGAACAACCAAGTGATCATAGGAGCCCAATAAATGGTTGGGATTTATTTTTGAGATTATAATATAATTACATCAACGTTCCCTTTCCTTATTCCAAACCTTTCCACATACCCCTGCTAGCTCTTTTTCAAAATCATAGCCTCCTTTTTCACTAACTGTTGTTACAGGTATATATATATTCCTAACCATAACATACTTAATTTGTATAATGTTACCTATATGTATGTTTTCAGGGCTGATCATCTGGTATTGGATAACCATCAGTTTTCAAAATGATTTTATTTTGTGTGTATGTTGATGTTTTGCCTGCACATATGTCTGTGCATCAAGTACATGCCTGGTGCCTATGGATGCAAAACAAGAGGCTCGGATGCCCTGGAACTGGAATAACATGGTTGTGAGCTGCCATGTGGGTGCTGGAAATCAAACTCAGTTTCTCTGGAAGAGCAGCCAGTGCTCTTAACACTGAGCCATCTCTTCAGCCCCAGTGGTTGTTGATCTGAGCTACTAAGTTTTTGCCCTTTTTATGTATGAGTAGTTAGGTAAGAAGTCCTTCTTACTGTATTCCATCTGGGGTCCCATGTGTGGCATGCTTCCTGCCTTCAAACCTAGAAGTTCCCCAAAATGTACTCAGTGTTCTCTTGTCCATGTGGGACAAAGGCCTAGGACCAGGCAATCAAATGTGTGTGTATAGGACTTTGAGTACAACTACATGTTCTAGTGAAAGCCAAAATTTCCAACCTCTCACACCTTGATATTGCTTGCTTCAAACCTTGATGGTGGCATTGCAAGCTGCGTGTGGTCCTTGTACTGACACTTTTAGTCAATTCTTATGCGTTACCAGTGATCCTCCTACTTACAAATATTCCAAGTAGATTTTGCTTGCTACTGATAATTCCATGAATTGGGAAATATTTGTACAGAATATTTATCTCTGTTTACACGGGTCAGTGGGCCCATTCCCCACCCTCTGAAATTGGAAATCCTTCACTTGGAAATCCTTTGAAATTTGTATGATGGGTAATCTCAGTTGTCAAGTTTGTGTGGCCTAGAATCAGCTGGGATGACCCTCTGGGTGTGCCTGAGGGAAGTTAATTTAACTAAGTTAATTGAGGTGAGAAAGCCCACCCCTTGTAGGTGGCACCATTCCCTAGGCTGGGATTCTGGACTGTCTAGGAAAGAGATGAAATGTGACTGGCTCTCTCAGGCTCCTTCTGCTGTGATTTCGCCATGATGATTGAATGAAATAGTAACTGTGAACCGAAGAAAACCCTTCGTCCCTAAAGTGCTTTGTCAGGATATGTCAGGGTATGTCAGGGTATGTCAGCACGGCAACAGAAAAGGAAACTAAGTCGTTTAGACAGAGATCTGCAGATGTGGGCAGTCTGTTACTTTATGGTAAAGTTGTATGGGAAAACTACAGGAGATATACCTCTAGACTATTTGCCTTGAAAACACAAAAATATCTCAGTTCCTATGCTGTTGAAATCATCATTTAATACGGGTTCCTATAGACTGAACACTAATTACAGACAAAAAAAATCTTCTCCGCCTTTTATGTCAGGGATGACCAATATTTAAACTTCTCTCTCTCTCTCTCTCTCTCTCTCTCTCTCTCTCTCTCTTTCTGTGTGTG
>LOJH01055301.1:0-11890 GCA_001685095.1 Ellobius talpinus | reverse complement strand
TTGCTTTTGCATCCAGTGGACTGGTTCTTGGGTAATAGGCTCCAAGTCGGGCCCTTCTGGCTTTTTGGGGGTCTTTCAAAGGTAACATTCAGTGGCCTTTGTTTCAGGTTCTACAACTCTAAGCCCTAAGATGCTAAGAAGGAAGGAGGAAGGGCCTTTTTTTTAAACACCCTTTTGATGGCTCGCTTTCAAAGCATTTTTACTGTTGTAAAATAAACTGGAGTCTGGAGAAAATAGAGTGTAGGACCATGAAGAGGAACACTGTTTTTCTTTTTGTTTTGGTGTGTGCATTGTGCTGGGTGCTGTGTATGACGCTCAGGCTTTTGTAATGACTGCTGAGGTCAAGGAGCGGACATTAGTAAGACCCAAGGAAGGAGCCACTTGTGGGGTCCACTCCTCTCCTGTCCTCCCTCTCCGTCCCTTCCCTGCCTGGTGAGAGGTCCCGTGGTAAGAAAGGGGCTTGTCTTTCTTCCACACAGCTTATAAACGATCTGCCATGGCTCCCTTAAAGGGCTTCCATCTGGCAGTGTGCAACTTTCCAGCAGCGCCATGGACCTAGCATTGGAGGCCGGCCGGCAAAGGCACCCTCACTGCTGCCCACCAGCTTCCCCATCCCCTCCACCCCCCCTCACAGAAGGGGCACAAGCCCACTCCCCCCCAGTCTGCTCACACCTTCCCAGGATAGAGGGAGGGCTGCCCGTACTGAGACTCCCTTTCCAATCGTGCACTTTATGTCGGCCAACTATTTCTTTTTAAATCCATTTATTTGATTCTTTTTCTCCTTGTGCCTCTAGGCTCTTTCACACAAATCCTTGCGCTGCATTTGCAAAGCGGTGTTGGTAACCTGTCTCCAGGTAGACTGCATATGTTTCTACATCATGCTCAGGAAGAGGACTCTTGTCCCATCCTGGATGAATGCTTGAGTTTGGTTTAGTTTCATTTCAAACTTGTTCTCAAGTCATTATAAAATGTCGGATCGGATTCTTTAGGATAAACTTATCTTGAAAGATTCTCATTTGTGAATTGGATATTGTTGTAATGCAGGGGAGGGAAAGGCCTGTCTATCCCTGCCACCTTGGGTAAGCTTTTCCAGGTAGAGAAGGGGCATTGATTGGGTCATCTCTCTGAGCCACTCCAGTCCCCTTCCTAGTGTCTAGTACCATCATCACTTCTCATCAATGGATTGATTGAAATCAGAACTAGGAGATCTTAGACAGTTTGCAACTAGGAATGTTGGGCAAGTTCTGTTTGGATCATAGCTTAATTATACCCAACCTGATTTGGGGAATTCTGTAAGCAGCTATCTTTTGGACTTCATGTTACAAGTCCCTCACTCTCTTGTCCCATCTGCGTAGGACATTCTCCTGACTGTGCATCAAGCAACCTGGGAAGCATCAAACATCAAGGGTTAACATCACCCAGGATTTTGTAGCAGCTGGGAAGATGTAACACACATAAAAGCGAAACCACGAGAAGGTTGGATATAAAAATGAAGCCGAACGTCAGTGATGGGGCTGGAGGAGAGCAGGAGCCTTCGGAGGAAAACCACTGTAGGAAACACAAGTGAGGACCTGGAAGCGTTCCCAGATTAAAGAATGAAATAAAAGGCTTGCGAGCAGTCTTTTTCCAGGATCCCATGCAAAACATCAAAACACCCTGCTATGCCCCGGCACACCTATTAATCAGCCAGATAATCGATGCACTGAGGGAGTCTGCAGGGAGCCAAGCCTTGGGAATGTAGTAGAGTCTTTGTGGCTTGAATGTTGAGTTACATAAGAAGATTCTTTGGGGCCGGGCGGTGATGGCGCACGCCTTTAATCCCAGCACTCGGGAGGCAGAGACAGGTGGATTTCTGTAAGTTTGAGGCCAGCCTGGTCTACAGAGTGAGTTCCAGGACAGGCTCCAAAGTTACAGAGAAACCCTGTCTCAAAAAAAAATTGGGATTAAAACAAAATAAAATTGAATCCAGGTCATTTACCAGGTATTTTGCAGTAATGAAGTCAATGAAAATTTTAGATTATAACTAAACATGCAGGCCAGGGTTTTAATAGTAGTAATAAAAGTTACAGGGTAGAGAGATGGCGCATCAGAATGGGAAATTACCTTCCTGAGCAGCTACAGACATTTAGTGATGCTTTTCCCCCAGGGCCCATGGAAACTGTCACATTTATCACAAGTCAGGAGGGTGAATCGTAGTGTCCCCCTCACATTATCTTCTCAGGAATTTAGAAAATGCAGCAACTAAGTGATCTCTTTGGTGAATTGTGCATCTTGTCAATGGGACTGTGTCAATATGATCCTTTGTTTAGTCAAGACCAAGTCAAATCAGACAGATGGAGAGAACATACTCACATATCATTAGTGGACAGAGCTGTCTTTTAATTTGGAATCAGTTTTTTTTCCTTTCATTATGCCTACCACTCAAGATTTGGCAAGAAAAGGGGAGGCAGTAATCAAGACACACCTCCTGATAGTTTATTCTGTGGTATGCAATAGTTAAATCTCAGTCCCCCCCATGGACTTCATTCAGACATGTGTTCAAGCAGAAACACACCTGTTTGTAACAAGTCAAAAGGGGAATGTGGGAACAGAGGAGGAGGGACATGGAGACAAGAGTGCACAGGCTGAGTGATCTCTAATAGGACTGGAGAACAGATGAGATTGTTGATGATGCTGGGAGGTAGCGGTAGGCGGGGGAAGACAGACTAAACCAGACAGGTGCTTATCCAGGACTGGATCCTGCAGGGACTTGTAAGCCAAAATGAGGAATTTGGACTTCATCCTAGGAGCAATGGAGGGCCTCTGGTTGCTTGTAAGCTGGGGAGAGATATGGCCAGGTTCTCTGTAGAGGACAGAGGAGCTGGGAGAGAATTTGGACAGTGGAGAGGGATGGAATCTCTACCATTCTTCAGTAGTCACATGTCTGGAAAAACACATACCAACAAAGTAAAAATAAGGAGGAAATGATAAATTGAAAGGCTTTTTGATGAGCCGTATCTGGCAGATTTGGGCTTTAGAATTAAAGCCCTCCATCTTGGGCTCCTTCTGGAAGGCTTTCCAGCAGTTGAACAGTGTGTTCTAAGGTGAAATTGTCAGACATGGCCCCCTCACCTAATAAAGCAAATGTTAATTATCTGTTGATAATCTGCTAATTGCAGTAAATGAGTACCAGCCCCACGCAGTAGGAACTCTCCACAAGTTCCCTGTCTTCATGAGGGGTTGACTGAGAGTTATGTTGGCATTGGAAAAATTTGCCTTTCTTAACAGAATTAACTTATACAAAGTAGGAGGGTTTGTACTTCCCTGTCCACTCATGATTGGCAAAGTTGACAGCAAATATGAAGAAAGGTCACCCCAGTACAATGCTAAAGATTTTCTTAGGATTTTACAGTTTAGGGTTGAAGGTTTTCCTCTGAGAAGAGAGCAGCCTTTATTATCCCCACCCCACCCTACCACACTCCCATAATTTCACAGCACACTGTGTGTATTCTGAGGTACTCTGCTCCTTGTGATATAGAAATTTTATTAGTTTTCTGGGAAAAGCTGGTAAGAGTGACCTAAAATGCCTTCAGTAGGTCCCTCTACCCTTTAAAGAGCATTCTCAATTACCCACAATAAATCCTGCTCAGCCTTTGTTCCTTGGGAAATCACTAGAAAATCAGATTTTTTTTTCAGAGCACAGATAAGCCAAGACTTTCATTATATAATTTGGCACCTAGGAGATATCCAGGAGAATAAATTTTGCATTTAAATATCTATCCCCATTAATTTTCAGAAAAAAACAAAAACAAAAAAACCAAACAAACAATGCTTTGAATTGTGAAAAACACAGTTTGTCTAAAGAGGCAATTAAATGGATTGTAGCGCTTGACCTCTCTGTAGATGTAGCCCAGGCCATTCTTTTTCTCTTATAGCCAGAGAAAGAGGCTCCCTTGTCTCCAGCTTAGTACTTGGCTATGCAATAACACAACTGATACTGGTCAGATGACCTGCATGCAAAAGACATTTGAGGACACGCAGAGATAAAAGAGCATAGCCAAGGGAGACATGTGTCAGGGTAAGAAAGAGAAGGTAAGGCTAACACATATTCAGATGGTCTGGTCTGCGTGTTATCTATTCCTACATCCCCTGTGTGTGCACTGTCCAGCAATGTGTGTGGGATACAAAATACAAGCACCATCCCTACCACTTTAAAAAGAGCTGGGAACATGAAGGTTAAAGCCGGAAGAGGCTTTAATGAAGAATGGAGGGCATTTGGTGGGGTGGGTCAAGTCAGGTGTCTTTGAAGGAAGAACGGGGTGGGGATGGTGGAGAGGACCACAGAGTGGTGCTGAGGTAGTTATGGCAGGGATGCCTTAGAGGCAGAGGGGTGATAGAACTGGAACACAGTCCAAAGCATAGAGGCATGGCAACGCTTAGTCTGACGAGCCTTGCATGATCGGGCGAATGGGTAAGAACCCAGTTACTGGCTATAAAATATGAGAATGGAAAGATTGGGCCAGACTGTGAAGAATCAAAAATTTTATGCCAAGGAGTTTTCATTTTTTTCCCAACAGTCATCATCATATAATGTTCTGAACCAAGAGAGTGCCATGTATCTCACAAGATGCATGTTTTTCTGATATTCAAAGTAACTGAAAGAGAAGATGAGGTCACTCTGGTACCAGATTTCAGCGGCCTGCTTTGCAGCCAGAACTCTCTTGGGGGTGGGTGGTGTGTCTTGGAAGCAAATGCTTACAGAGCTTCCAAAGGCAGGAGACACCGAAAATATCGCTGTCATCAAGGATTTTCTCATGCTTTCATAGGAGCAGGACTCAAAACCAGCACAGAGCCCCTATCCTCCTTTGGAGGCCATGCTTAGCACCTTACTGGTCTCTTATTGTTTTTACCTCTAAATATCCATAGAGGTCCCAAGAATCACCCCCTATATAGGTGTTCCCCAGTCTCCCAAATTGGGATAAAGGATCAAGTCAGAGGGTCAATGGCCTGGCCAAACTCATCCAACAGGACATGAAAATAATGCCCAGACCCTCGGCATCGCAGGGGCTACACCAGAAGAGCAAACTCTGCTGCAGGGACTTTAGAGGAACCCAGAATTTCCAAACTCCATGCCAGCCACTATACTCAATGTTTTTAATCTCACTTCAACCAGCTCAAGAGTTCAACATCCAGACCATACTTTCTAGAATGTTCTTACTTAGGAGCTAACACCTTTTGCAGTCAGGGTCAGACCCAGAACAAATGGCTAACTGGGGTGCCTATTTAACATATCAAAACGGGCCTGGCCCCAAGGCTCTGCCAGCCTCCTCCAGTGCCTACCTGTTTCAGGGTAAGACTGGCATACCCTGCCCTTTACCCGAAACTCCTTTACTTTGCTCCTGTCCCTATCTGTTCACCAGATTTCCAGTCAAGCAAAGACTGCAAAGGGCTCCCAACAACTCTAGGTGCTTCTGAAAGACTTCCAACCAGCAGGAGCTTTGGCATCTTAGCAGGCTCCAGAGCAGCTAGCCCCAGGGGGTCCAGCCTCACAGATTGCTCCAGCTCAGCATGCACCCCTGTAGCCCCTGATGGTCCTGCAGAGCCTGGAGACTGAGTGCAACACTCTGCTCCTCCAGCCTTGGTCGGAGGGGTGGCTCTTCCAGCTTTGAAGATTACAAGAGTAGAGGACAGTCCAGACTGAGTCCCAGTCCCAACAACAGATTAAGTAAGTATCTGGGTGCTGTTTGGCACGTTAAGAAACAGAGGCAAAAATTGATGAGATGTAGCCTAGGAAGTCTTAGGACTGGCCTTGTGAGTAGTCTTCCTCTACAGGAATCTGGCACTGAGGTGGCAGGAAAAAAAATGTGTTTGCCACTAGGCCAAGCTATGTAAGGCAGATTTAAAGGGACAGAGCACTGGAGAGGTGCAGTTGCCAAAAGGGAATGCAAATCGGCTGCCCAGAGGCCCTTACAAAACCTCAGCATAGCAGGGGTGAGAAGAGGATTCTGAAATATAAACTAACCCCAAAGACATTCCACTTAGAGTCTGTTCCCCCAGCCAGTCTCTGACATCAACAGTTCTCTACTAGTGGCTTTGGAAGGCATTGGTTTTCCTTTAGTAGAAATTGTAGATTAGCTAGTTGGTCAAATAGCCATCTCGATAGTGTAATTTTCTTTCAAGAACACAGAGACAAGAATGGGGTGAGCTAGTGAAGAAAAAGGTAGGGGCCCTCCTACTGTCCTGTCCCCCTGCCCTGGATGGGACCCCTCACCCTCCCTGGAATCCCTGCTGCGTTCGAGCGATTTCAGGCCCTGACCCTTTCTTCAGCCCTTTCTCAAAAAGGCCCAGAGACAGAAGAGGAGTCCCAGTGAAGAGCGGATCTATGCCAGCCTGGGCCAGGATCATTTATCCACCCTGGCTATGGCACCATCAATCCCTCAGAAAAATTCCAGATTCAACCAGCCAGCCTCCTGTACAGCGTCTAGTACCCCTATTCATTCTCCAACCAGTGCAAACAGTCTGCTTCCAGGGGCACCCACATGGTGGTGGTGGGATGGGGACCCTAAAAGCAGAGGCACTGAGCTCCACAGCCTCAAGACACTCCCTACACACATCCAAGCTCCACCTGCATCCTGTTTCCCCAACCCCAAGCCTAGACCATCACTCCATATGTAGAGTTAGGTATGTGGCACAGTTTGCACCATTATACCTAAGCCCTCTCCATTCTGAACACATTCCTCCTGTGGGCTGAGAGAGTCAGCAGGGACAGCTGCAGTAGCCATGTTCAGCCCAGCCTCCCTCGGAGCCCCACGGTCCTGCTGCTTGGCGGACAGACATTGTTGCACCATTATAGTCAACTGGCTGGATTTCTTTATGGGCAGGAATTTTCTCTAAGGACTCCTCCTCATCCTCCTACTTCTGTCTGCTTTCCTTCAGTATCACATGGGATAGCAGAAATGTCTGAACACACTTTTGTTTCAGAGGACACCCATGGGTCCTGCTTCTTCGAGTTGAAGAAGAGATCTGACTTGATTAACCGTTAGTGGCAGTTAAGAACATTCCCAGGATTCTGTGGCAGTTAAGGGGCAGGTCTGCCTGAAGGAAGTGAAAGCTGTCCTCAGGGTCAGAGGTCACAGGTCTTAAAGTTCCTCCCTTATAGCCTAGAAAAAAGGGGCAGGGGCTATTTTCAGTGGGCAAGCAAATTAGGTATAGCTTTCATTGTGAAGTATGTGTCCCTTTTAAATGTCTTTTTTGTTATTCTCCTGAGAAGTCCTAATAAATAATTTTCAATATTCCTCAATGCCCACACTTTACTACATTTAAGACTCAAGGTTCTCTGACTTTACAGACCCAAGTGACTCTCAGGCTTTAACAATCCATATCTGCATGGGATGAATGGTGGGACCGGCTAGACAAGGCTGTGAGAAGACAGGACGAGACCTATCACAAGGCAAGAAGAATTTAAATTTTTCTCATTGTATAGGTTCTCCGCCTTCACTTTTTGAAAGATACAATACTGAAGAATACACAAAACAATCTGTACAAGTTAAGGAGTAATTATTGAGCAAGCATTGGCAACTGGCTTATGCTCTCTCAAGGAAGACTTGCTTATCCTGGAGCAGTGTGGAGCTTGTGGGACGGTGGGTGGGAAGGCTCCCTAGAATTAAGTGTGCAGTGGCACAAGTTTAGGGCAAGCAGGAAGGGAGGTGGGTAACGTGTGACCATGCTGAGTTCAGGCAGTTAGAGCCTGAGGCAAACATACACAAACCAAGCATGATATGAGGCCATGCTCTGGGAATAGTCCTCAGATTCTGTCCTTAGTTTCTCAGTCCTGTACACATACTGCGTGTCATCCTGAGGAGCTGCGCTCTCTCCATCTGTCACCATCATGCAATGGGACATCCCCATGACTGCTGCACCCAAACTGAAACCATTAAGTTCAGTACTTTGAAGCCTGAATAGTATCACATTTAAACTTTACGGTTCAGTCCTGTTTTCTCGGGGTGTAACGTAATGTACTCTCTTTTACTGTTATCGGAAAGAGGCTTTTGGAATCTGATTGTGGGGATTTAGGGCAGGTTTGGGAACGTCTGATCATCTCCCGAACATCTGGTGAGGATTAGCTGACAACGAGAACAGCTGTTGATACAGCAAGCTGGCTTTGAGTCTCTCTACCTATTACAGATACATCTCCCAGACATTTGTTCTTTAATACGAGCCTTTCTTCCTTTCCCCCTTCTCCTTATCAACACAGGCCAGGAGATGCTTCTCAAGTGGCTTTGTTATCAAAGAGCTGTTTCTTTTCCCTCTCTTGGGGTGTATGGTTCTCGAGTTTCCACTGTGCTGTAATCCCAGGGGAATCCCAGCTCATCACTCTACCAGCTATTTTGTTAGATTTAACACCCCCCTTTTTTATTAAAAATTCTGTAATTAGGGGCTGGAGAGATATCTGAGTGGGTAAGAACACTGGCTGGTTTTTCAGCAGGACCTGGTTCCTTTCCTAGCACATGGTGGCTCACAAACATCTGTAAGCCCAGCTCCAGGGAGAAGGAGCACATCCAGCACCCTTTTCTGGTCTCTGCAGCAGATGCATACATGGTATACAGGCATACATGCAGGTCAAATATAAATCTAAAAAAATCTTTAAAGCAATTCTATAATTAAACAGGCATATGTATAAAGGATATATAATTGTACCCAGTACCAATGGATGGTACGTGCATCTTGAGTGTGTCTTATTGGATCCAAGGGTAAGATGGCCCATCTCCACGTCACTCTATCTAAAAGCAGTCACCTACTTAGTTCAGCACCATGGTGAAGATGCTGGCTTTGATGTCAGGTAAACCAGGGTTAAGGGGTGGTTGACTTCTCATTGCCCATAGTTTTCCACTGGGCAAACAAACCCACCCACAGCACTTTAAAAAAATTGTATGTGAAAATAGGACCAGATTTTTATTATTTGTCTTAGACTCTATATTTCCACTACTTGGTCTACCTTCTCCTCTGTATACACAGGTTGCAGAGACTATGTAATATTTTATACACATTTATCCAATTGCTGATTGTTCCGATTCTTTCAGTTGTTGGCTTTTTATAGAGAAATTTGTAATTTAGAAATACTCAAGACTTAATTCTGATTATTTAAGACCTATGGGACACAGGTGATCTTAGGCTGATAAGGTTGGTAGGGGTCAGAGTCCTAGTCTGATTGTTTCAGGTTTGTGTTGAAATAGGAAGCAGGATCATGAGTTTGGGGGGAATGGTGAGGTTGAAGCAGAGTGTAAAATACAGTCGATTGCCGCTGTTTGTGAAGAGCAAATTTGCAAACTCATCTGCTTGCCACACTTCATGTACAATGCCAAAACAAAGCTTGAAAATCAAAGCTTTCTCATCATGCAAAGGCCCGAGCAGGCTCAGATCTGCAGAATGTGTGGTCTTTGCAGTGTTCGCGTTCCCAGCTGGGGGCTAAGTGGGGCCATGCCCTGCCCTTCTCGCTGAAGCATTTGTGTGATACACGAGAGTTAGCTGTGTGGCCTCTTTCATACCAGACTTTACAACAACGTATTTTTGTGGGTTATGGTGGCAGTTTTGCTGTGCAAAGTGCTTTCCTGGGGCTGAAGTACTAGCTAGGGTTCCTGAGTGTAGAAAATGTTAATACCATGTCTGACAGAGGAAATACAGGCATGCAAAGCTTCATCAGGGAATGAGCTGCCCATGGCCCCTCTGTGAGTTCAATGTTAATCAATACTATACATCAAATAAGGTGTCTTAAATAGGGAGACAGATAAACTCAGGACCTATTTGCTGGTTGGTGGGAAGAATATGGTTGACATTCCAAATGCCCTTACCCCTGTGTTTCCTGGAGGAGCAATGGCTCAGTCTCTGAGAACACAGCACTTGGGTAAGCTGCCTAAAACAACAATTTTAAATAGCAATCATCAACTCTAGAGGGTAATAACACAGTGACAGGGAGGACCTGGGCCGCCACTGGGGCCCACTTGACGTTAAAGATCATTAAAGAAAGAGCCATCAATGACTGCGTTTTCAGTGAGCATGGTGGGGACTGGTGAGTTTTCAAGCCTCTTTATTCTTCTGGCATCCTTTGATAAGATTAAAGACTGTTACCTAAGACACATGAACTGTGACCAGTGTCTTTGAACAGCAGAAGTTAAGATTTGACAGAGTCCACAGGTGGCCACCTAGCTTTCAGTATGGGCTTTGTACTCAGTGAGAACTTTCTAGTGTTTCCATGGTGTACAAGATTTGCCCCCTTCTTATGTGTGCAGTCCAGGGTATTTGAGTATCTGGGGTCAGTTTGTCCAGACTGTTTCATCATCAAATACTCTGTAATACAATCACTTCTTCAGACTCCAGTCTTCTTGTTTGGAAGTACCTTCTAAGTTTGCTCGGATGAACTTAATGAACACGGAGGCATTTTGAAGGCAGTGCTAGGTATGTATCATGCATGCACAGACAGGGCATTCACTGTCGTGATTAATACTGAGATGTTGGGAATCTCTTCAGTAGTTATGAAAAACGGAAGTTAGAGCTGCCTGTTCTTACTTCAGATGATAGAGATTGCGTTCTGACTGGAGAAAAGTCAATTTCACCCCACGGTTTGGAAAGACGTCACCAGGTTCTCCATATGCTCACTTAGTATCTTTTAAATTTTTAAATTTTTTTTATGCTGTGTGGGTATTTTGCCTGAATGTATGTATGTGCACTAAGTGGATTCCTGGTGCCTTAGGAGACCAGAAGGCATCGGAGACCCTGGAAGTGAAGTTACAGACAGTTGTGAGCAACCTTGTGGATGCTGGGAATCAAACCTGGGTCCTCTGCAAGAGCAGTTGGGTTGGTGCTCTTAACCACTGAGCAATCTCTCCAGCCCTGGTATGTTAATATTTTAAAAGAAGATAGTAAAAGGAGTAGCTGTTGGCTTTGAACATGAGGCTTAGTCCCAGGATAAATAGGAAGAGATACTGAGAAAGAAAAGAGAGCTTCCACAGTAAGAGACAGCAGCCCTTGAAAGAACCACTCTCAGCTGGAGTTATGTAAAGGGGGATGGTGGGGTAATAAGTCACACATTAGGTATGGCAAAATCAGGGCAACGAGTAAATCTGGGCATTCCAACAAGAGAGCACGGTACCCAGGATGGGGGGTGGGGAGAGAGGGGGGGAGATTCACTGGAGAAATAATTTGCCTCCTCTCATTTGGGATTTAAATTATAGGTCAGAGGTCAAAATGAAGAGATCCAGTTTGAGGTTGATAAGCAGACACCTGTCCAAGATGTCAAGGGGCAGCCCCCATTTAAAAGCTACCTCTCTGGCTGGAGAGGTGACAGAGTGGTTAAGCTTGCTGCTTGCAGAGGACTTGAGTTCAGTCCCCAGCAACCGCATGTGGGCTCACAACCATCTGTAACTCCAAGGGCTCTGACGCTCTCGCCTGACCTCGTTTGCTGCACAAACTTGGTACACCGACATACATGCAGGCGAAACACTCAAATAAATAAATACAGAGAAAATAAAGACAAAATCTAAATAAGTAAACAAGAGCTGCCTCTAGTCTTCAGAGTAGCTCGACACAATCGGGGATCTTGTACATTTCTAATTGTGTCACTCCAAATGAGCATTTTGACTACTCCTGTGGGATGAGCTAGTAATGTGAAAATGAAGAGATTTTCATTTTCCTTCCCTCTTACCAGAAAGTAATGAGGTCACAAGATCTGACAAAGGGAGGTAGGTCAGTTTCTAAAAGTGAACCAAGTTCCAGGTGCTGAAGATCTCAGAGAGGGGTGAGAACTGAGGGGGGGGTGTCTCACTGTTCTGTTGCTGTGGAGAGACACTAAGACCAAAGCAACTCTTTTTTTATTTCAGATACTTTTTTATTGTTATTAAAAAAATTTCCACCTCCT